>APFE031733014.1:0-13408 GCA_000404065.3 Pinus taeda
AGAGAATTCTCTTCTTATCCCATGTTCTTCACAGAAATCGAAAAATCCATTTGAGGTAAACTCCCCACCTCTGTCGGATCTGAGGCACTTAATTTTGTGACCTGATTCATTTTCAACCAAAGCTTTGAAGGATTTGAAATTTTCGAAGGCTTCATCTTTGTGCTTCATAAGTCCTAACCAAACAAACCTTGAATAGTCGTCAATGAATAATATAAAGTATTCTTCTCCCTGAGGCGACCTTTTCCTAGATGGACCACATACATCAGTATAGACAAGCTCAAGTGGCCTACTAGCTAATCCTTCCTTCTCAGGGAAGTTAGTTCTGGTTTTCTTACCAAACTAACATGATTTGCATATTGTATTATCTGGAATTCTAATGTCTGGAAGACCACGAACTACCTGGTATTTGCATGCTTTCCTTATCTGTGAGAAGCTTAGATGCCCCAACCTCTGGTGCTATAGCCAGTGTTCATCATTCTTGCTCAAATAGCATTGTTGTTGCCTTCTTTGAATATGTATAAATTATTTGGATTTCTTATGCATTTGATCATTGTTTCTCCTATATCAAGATCACAGACACTACATCCATTTGATCGAAATATTACCTCTGTTCCTCGATCGCACATCTGACTGACACTCAATAGATTATGCTTTAAGCCATCAACATACATAACATTTCCTGATTTGACCTTTTCTTTTAAAAGAATAGAACCTTTACCTTTTATGAGTGCAGGGGTGCCATTTCCAAATGAGACCTTCTTCTCCTTCTCCAAGGCACTATATGACTGAAGTTTTTCTTTATCACCTGTCATATGTTTTGAACATCCACTGTCGATGTACCATTGATTTTCCTACCCTTCTGTATATAAGGTTATACCACATCTTTCTAGTTGTGGTTCTTTCATTCTCTATGTTTTGATATTTGAGGCTTGCTCCTTCTGAGTTGCCTGTCGAAACCTGCTCCTACATTCAAAATCTTCATGACCAAAATTATTACAAATAGAGCATTCTATTTCATTTTCAAGAGTAGAAAAGTTATTGTAGGTCCTTTTCATGATCCCAGTCATAGTCCTCTATTTTTTAGCTTCTCTAGTCATGATAGTTTTGTAGGCAACACACTGCGCTGCTTTGTGTCCAAAGTTGTGACAAGAGAAACATTGGCCATTGAAGAAATTCCTGCGATTATCAACCCTACGGATCGAACGATTGTAGTTTTCATTGACATTCACTCTTGAGGCAAATTGAGAATGATTTACCTATGGTCTGTTGTAGCTTTTGTTTATCCTTGAAGTAGATTGCCCCTGATTTACTTGGTGATATCTGTTCATTCTTGAAGAAAAATGTCCCTGATTTACTTGGTGAGCAGTATTATGCCTTTGCTGTTGATTTTCAATTTGTTCACTTCTCCTTGCTGCATCAATATAGCTTTTGGAGGTGGATGGCTTCTGTGCTTGAGATGCTTCTTCATTATATCCCAGACCTGTCTTGATTAGTGGAGGACGTTGTACTTTGATAATCTCATCTAACGTTTCAGATCCTTTCACAAATCTAAGATTAAGAGCTTTAGTTTTCTCAATCTATTTTCTAAGTCCCACTATTTCACATTCTAACTTTTCATGATGTTTTTCACTTTCAGCCAATTGGAATTACAGAGTATCAATAATCATATTTTTCTCTTCTAAACAAATTTTGAGTTTAGAAATCTCTTCATAAAGACCTTTCATCTATAGCATCCATGAAATCATCATCTTCAAAAGCCATTAAAAGTCTATAATTATTACCTTGTTCATCTTCATCACTATTTGAAAATCCATCACTGTCTTCATGAGTGTAATAGCTTTTCTTATTTACATTCTATTTCTTGTTCCATCTAACAGGTTCCTTACCTTTATGAGGACACTTGGCAGCATAGTGACCGACTCTTCCACAAGAGAAACATTTGAAAGGTAACTTACCTCTGAATCTTCCAGCACCCCGTTGAAGGTTATTGAAAAAATTTGATTCTTCCTCTTCTTCTGACATATGTCCTGAGTCATAAGAATCTCCTTTTCCTGAGGCCTTGAATGCGGCTTCTCTTCTGTCTGATGGCCCCCCTTTCCTCATTTCATAAGCAGTTAGAATTCTGTGTAGTTGCAACATGGTAATTTTCTGTAGATTCTCCTTTTCTTCTATTGCTGAAACTTTTGATTCAAACTTAGAAGACAAAGATCTCAGAACCTTTTCAACCACAACAACCTCTTTTATTTCTTCACCCAAATTTTTCATACAATTAACAATCTCATCTATGCGTAGGAAATACTTAGCCACACTTTCATCATTGTACATTCTAAGATTTTCATATTGAATTCTGAGGGTTTGAAGTTTTTCTCTTTTTACCTGTTCATCTCCTTCATAGCTTAGAACGATCTTGTCCCATATTTATTTTGCGGTTTTATACTGCATAACCTTGACGAATTCTGATTGAGATAGACATCCTAATAGAGTATTGACAACCTTTGCATTAGTTTCAAAATGCTTCTTCTCAGCTGGATCTGTAGGAGTTGCTGATGGAAAAGTGTACCCTGTATCTATGATATCCTAGACTTATGTACCAAGAGATTGAAGATAGGTTGTAACTCTTACCTTCCAATAGACGAAGTTGGTCCCATAAAAAATTGGTGGCCTGATTGATGCTTCTCTCTCGTAGTTGCTCATTATGATAGATCTTCCTTCAAGCGATCACACTTCTTCTGAAGGACCCGCTCTGATACCAATTGTTGGAAATAATACTAAGAGGGGGGCTGAACCAGTATTATCTAGTCAATTATTTTCTTTTTGAAACTCAGAACATATACGCTACTTCATTTAGAGAAAACCGCGTATATATGCAACTACAGATAAGGAAACCCACGTATACCATACAGACTTATAGTTTAAAATATTCTACAGATGTTGAACATTAATCTGTGCATTAGGATCATATAGACAGTAACCAGGAACAGAAAAATAGAGCAGAAGACAATCACAAACAAGAACACAAGATATAAGGTGGAAACCCATTGTAGGTGAAAACCATCTACTGCAATATGTCTCTATCTTTTCAATTAGAAACTTCTTTTTACAATGATTCTGTACTGGTGCAGTCCTTTACCAGTATGCAGGCCGCTACCTGTAGAGAGCTACAACCCTCTCTCGTTTTACAGCTTCTCCTGGAAGGGAGCTACAACCCCCTTAATTATTGTACTAGTTGAGATACTAGTATGTAGGTTGCTACCTGCAGAACACTACAACCTTCTCTTCCTTCCAGGGATCACGTTTCATAAATTTTCTGACTAGATCCACAAATAACATCAATCAAACATTAAAATTTTTTGCATCAACCAATCACCTTTTCACCAATCAAAACTGAATCAAAATAAACACTTATTTAACGATTGTACCGAAATCATAATAACAGAAATCGCACCCCACTTCTGAACCCAGAACATTGTAGCAATAAACGGAAGCAACTATAACATAAATCAAGAGACATACGCTACTTCACTATTCAGAAATTAATTAACCCAGATTATCAAATTTATAGATCAAGCGTTCGCCACATATGACAGATCAAAATCATATAGAGATACCACTATTCCATCCTTAAGATTTTGACCCATTAATAGAACTTATCCTTCTCCTTGCACTCAGGTTCCTTCTTCATTCAGATCTAGATCTGCACCATAACCCAATCAAAGTATTCCAGATCTAGCACTTTATCAGATATTCAATGATTCAGAATATGCCTTGCCAAATGATCTCCTTCCTCTTTTATAGCCTTAGGCCTTTCACAATACCACGGACCAAAAACCATAACAATTCAATACCATGGACCCAATACTTGTGATCAACACTTTTGGATGCAATACCACGGACCAAAACCATAGGATCAAAAATTGTCGGACTAATACCATGAACCAACCATGAAAGTGCATGAGATCAACACTTTTGGATGCAATACCATGGACCAAAACCATAGGATCAAAAACTGTCAAACTAATACCATGAACCAACCATGAAAGTGCGTGAACGTTTCTCCACATGAAATAAACTTTTCTCTGCATAAAATTACGTGAACTTTTCTCCACATGAAATAAAATTTTCTCTGCATAAAATTCCGTGAACTTTTCTCTACATGAAATAAACTTTTCTCTGCATAAAATTTTGTGAAAGTTTCTTCACATGAAATAAACCTTTTTCTTCATAAAATTCCGTGAACTTTTCTCCACATGAAATAAACTTTTATAAAATTTTCTCTACATAAAATTCCGTGAACTTTGCTGCACTATAATTTATCATCTGAGATGAGTGGGTTGCATCAAGTACATCATATGTATCATAATGCCAACAATCCCATGCACGGATATGATTCATTGGATCGTTTCTCACACTAACCTCGAGACAATGACCTTGAGTAGTGTCGGTCAAACGAAGCTTGCAACCTTCTGGGCATGAGATTACAATGATATGTATCAAATGACTGAGCCCATGACTATCATGACTCCTCCATTTAGCTTGCCTAAGAGTAGATCTCACTCTAGAGATATTCTGAACAATTGGGTAAAGGATCCAGCTCACTTCAAGATGACACCCAACCAAATCTACAAGAAAAATATATTGAGGAATGCATACCAATACTTGGTCATATTTGCATGTCGAATCAGTGGCCAAGCCAACACTGAGACCTTCCCTTAGAGCTAGGTGGTTGCTCTGGACCAACTGGCTAGAGAAGGAAGACCATGCAACTGGTCCACCATACTGGCTCACCAGCTGAAGGAACAAATCACGAAGGCTCAATAGTCACCTGATGGTATGCATGTAGAGATTTATATGCCTGCTTACATTCTAGAGACATTTTGTGCTTGACATGAGTTCTCGGGTTTATTGTGGGCATAGTCGTCAACCGACACTGTTGTGAACATGTATTTCAAGTTGTTGTCTGAATTCATCTTCTGAGGAGTGATCATACGACTATCCAACCATTTTTTCACCCTAGTGTATAGGTTTCTATTTGAATAGGATCCACCCTACATGTCAGAGGAGGCGATGAAGGCATTGCTAGGCATCGCAAATTTGTATGCCTCACCATCTGGCATGTTCATCCGAGTGTTCAATGTAGATAATTCTCTACATGTTCTACCAAAGTTCTCTTTGGACGTGCTTGTCATGCAAGAAGTAGTGTACCACATATCAATAGGATTGACAGCTAAACTACAACAGAAGGAGAAGGCACCTTGGCCCACTCTTCCATTGTGGGTTGGGTTATATGAGATCTGGAGTATCAAGAAAGAGGATGTCGAAGTAGAGTAGATGAGGAAGTATCCTTTTGACCTCTGACGCTTCAACCCATATGACCCACACTACATTGTGAAGGATCACAACGTGAGAGTTTAGTTCAATTGGATCCATGGGGCATGTTATTGGGTTTTGGAGGACTCATGGAGATACTATTATACTTCCTCCAGACCCAATGAACAGGTTGTGTTCACCGTAGAATGGTTATCAAAGTAGTAGGAAGCAACACCACAGAGAGCACCAATAGTAGTAGCAACAACAACAAAGGCAGTAGAGCCGAGCATACCTGTGGCGAAAAAGGGAAGAGGAAGATTGTCGACCTCATGTAGGAGGAGAAAAGCTGCAAGTTTCGAGTAGATCCACTTGTAGAACAAGAATCTATGGCTATTTAGGCGAAGAGGTAGAAACGCGACAAACGAATCGCGTGAAGGAAAAGGGATAAGAAGAGAATGGAAGAAGCAAATAAGGATTTGCATGAGCTAAGGGAGAAACTCCGAAAAGAACAAGAGTCAAATCAACAGGAGCAGGAAGTGCAGAAACAACATATTTAATAGAGGGTGCAACATGTGTACATAGACAAAGAAGCACCCTTACAGGTAGTTGATTCATCTGAACAGCTGGTATCAGGCAAACAGGGTGAACCATTGTAGGGGAAAGACTTTGCTCATGAGATAGAATGGGCACTTTAATAGTTGGATGTAGACATGAAGCCACATGAGTTAGAACAGGATACTGAACTCATGCCTCACTCCAAAGAGGTTGACTCAGCTACTTCATGGCATCCCGATGAAGAACAAGTCTCGAATGACCAAGGAGGCACTGAGATCCTTGGTGCTCAACCAGAAGTAGAGGTGCACAACATCTCCTTCAACAAATCTCATTACAGAGTTGTGAACTCTCAAAGGGTACCGACTCCGAAGGACCAAACATCCCCTACACAATTTCAAGAGCAAGTGATCGTGACTGATGTGCACAAGGATCCAGCTGCTTTAGCTTATGTAACTAGAGTGTATGCTGAAGCCACTAGTTCAAGTGTTCATTTCCTCATAGCTGAGAATGAGCAAATGGCGAAGGAACTATAGGTGGCCAAGCAGGGAGTAGACTTGGAGACAATGTCGCTCGAGCTGAACTAAGGAAGGAAACACTAGATGAATTATTGTCCTTGGACATAGTTATGCGAGCATTGTACTCCAAGTTTGGTACCGTGCATCAAGCAGTCGTTCATCTATATAGATGGCAACAACAATGTGTGAGAAGAGCATGCATCTTGAAGAACATACATACTGTTGTTGATAACATGCAAGCATGGACAATGAAGTACAAGGGAGCCCTGCTTCACTTGCCAAAGATGATGAAGGCCAATGCCGTCGAGCTGCAAGCATGTATCCGGAGTCAGATCCAGAATCATGAAGACCTATCGCAACTCATCACTAGCATACAGGCTTCCCATGCTCAAGATTCAAAAGCATGGAGGTTATAGTGCACACTCATGTGATCCCATCACTTGAGACCCTTACCCAGGTGAAGACCAAGAATCATGTCCGATAGGAGCTTGACTTGTACCTCGATGAGTTGATGTGAACCGCCACCAACCAAGACTTGCCCATCAGTGCACACATCATGCGCAACTACGTTATTGGTCTATCCACCCTAAAGACAATGATGTGCATGTTCACAAATGAGTTGGATAGAGGAGCTCGATTAATGTACCCAGATGCTATGGAAGCAAGGTTCAAGTTTCAGACAGATGTCACAGCAAAAAACATAGACACTCTCAAGGATTACCAATATTGGCATCAATATTTCACTATTGATCAGCATGAGGATGTCGAGCAATTGGATTTCTATGGTTGTCTAAGTCTGAATGATTTCTAGTTTGGATTTCCAAGCCATTCTTCACATGGGTACATGTGCATTGTAATGTTGAGTAAAATAATATAAAAATGGGGCTTAGCATTAGTACATCGACAAGAAACTTTCCCTCAAAAAGATACTTTGACCATCTGGTTGTTGCATTTTGTCTCAGCTTCAAGTCTATTGTTTTAGTAAATTAAAATGCACAATTTGAATCTAGAAGGAATTTCTACAAGACGAGACCATAAGACCTAAAATATGGTGTAAACTAGTCTTGGGTACAACAACATGGGGAAACAGTGAAGGAGAGGTAACCCAAAATAAAGATACGGTGTTTGAGAAGGAGGCTAACCCTAGAGGCATGTATTGATGATGAGTTTGATGCTAGGGATGTATTGGCTATGTTGGACACTTATTGGATGACTGTGGCAGCTAGAAGCAAGGGTTTTTTAGTGGACAGATGCTATAGTAGGAAACAAAAATCCCTAGGCAAGACAACAATAGTAGAAGGAATTGAAGATGGACTCTTGGATGATGGATTGATGGGTGTCCTAGGAGAGGGAAGATTGTAGGAGCCTATTGGTAGCCAAGAGAAGGATTCGTCACTCGAGGTCTATTGGAGGGCAGCATGAGAGTGGACCAAGTGTGGATGTGGATTGAGAAATTATGGTCTCCGGAAGGAAAATATTATAGTGCCAAAGTTGGAGGCCAGTGTGCACCATCTCCATGGAATAAGGTGGGTGCTAGAGTGGAAGTTGTTGAGGTCAAGGTTTGATTAACCGGAGGAGAAGTTGAGCAGTCCTAGACTTGTGTGTGGAGAAGGAATTCTATAAAAAATGATGGGAAATCTTCCTAACCCATGTTTATTGTGGGAGATGGATATATTTTAGTTATATGTGGAAGCCTTATGTTCCCTATGCTAGTCTTCATTGGAGCAATGCAGAAATACCACAATGGGATGAAGTCCCTGAGTAGATGAGGAGCAGTAGTGGGTGGGTGAGAGTTGTTCAAAACTTGAGCTGTGAACAAATTGACAAGAGTCTCGATGTGTTGTTCCCTTGATGGACTAAGGAACAACTAGAAAGAATATTGTTAGGTAAGGTTCAGTGGTAAGATGGACTTAGAGAATTGATAGAGGTAGGATCTCAATATTGGGAGCTGAAGGACTAGGCAGGTACAAGGTATGACCGAGAGAAGCTGAGACAAAATGCGACAACTAGATGGTCAAAGTATCTTTTTGAGGGAAAGTTGCTTGTCGATGTACTAATTTTAAGCCCCAGTTTTATATTATTGTACTAGTGGATATATGAGGGCCAGTATCCCTGGTACGGGAGCCTTAGACTGTCGTATTATATGTTGATTAATATAATGAAGTTGGGTTTAAAAATTGTGAAAAATTATTCATATTTGGTGCACTAGTAGATTTACTATTTTTTATATTTTGGTGTGCAAAGTAGTATCATTGTGATTCTTAGTTTGGTAGCATCATAGATTTAAGATTCTATCCTAAACACCAAGATCATGGAAAAACAATGGGATCCACCTTTCACTTATTTGTGATAATCTAGTAACGCTAGAAATTGGCATATTTGAAACTTATAATGATAACTCAATATGTGCTCTAGTCCCATTAATTGTTCTTTCCAAATGCCCTATGTAATCTGGTAGTTATGGCCTTGAAATTTTTCCAAAAATGAAAACCACCTTGTTTTTTAATCATTCAGATGAAAACTGGCTATATCTATAGAAAATCAATAACAAAGGGTTCATGATGAATTATTAGATAACCAATAGCTAAAGACATTAAATGTCGAGGAGGTGTTTTCCAATTATTTTTCGACTTTGATTGATTGTTACTAGAGAGGTATGGAGGGATGCAAATCTTGTTTAATAAAATATGATTAAGGATATCGAGTTCATTTATTCTCACTTATGAGATTTCATGGTTTAAAATGAGTTTAATTAATGATGAAATCGTTATCTCAAAGGAAACAATTATTTCTGAAGTAAACCTAGGTATGATTACCCATCTAACTAATTTAAATCATTACATGAGGTGATATTAGTTGGTAAAGTAGAATGACTAGTGATAAATGTGTGCAAGATATTATAATCCAATATCATAATGTACATAGCCAATCCTATGTTATGGAAAAGTAATATAGTGTATGAAATCGTATATTTTATGATGTATAGGGATACTTGTTGTTACACACAAAATTGTCACCATGACTTTCTACAGTTTGTGTGAGTCCATCAATACTCATACATCCCTCTTTTGCAAGTCTTAAACCTCAGCTCTTCATGTCAAGCCTTGAAAATGGGAGAAAGACCTTAAAAATGTCTCAAACCCTGGTTTCGCACTTTCTCCTAGTATTGCCTATGGTGCCGCACCTAATGGTCATGTTTCCTGCGAACCTGACCACTCTGTATATTTAGTGATGGGTGCGAACCCCTGTAAAAGTTAAAAAGGCGTGAGTTCATTCTTAAAAACTTATCTTGGGTCACTTCTAGACACTTCTAGAAGGAATGTTACGCTGGCAAGTCCGCTCCACCTTGGTTCATCCATTCCATAACTGAGGGAGCTAACTCCATGATATGAGGTGCCTATCCCATTGAAGGAGGAACTTATCCCTTCAATGGTGGACCTGCAACTTCCTCCATTTGCACTATAAATTCATGCATTGGGCTGGTTGTAGAAGAGGTTGAAAGCTGAAGATTCTTGAGGGTAAATGCTGCTGAAAACTAGGCTTCCTTTTTGAGCTTGTGAGAGGAGAGATCACATACCTTTCATGTCATTTAGGAAGTGAGTGAGGCTTGTCAAAGTAGAGGAGATCCCTGCTGGACCCTGGAAAGGACTTGTGCAACATCAAGGCAAAGGTTGTAAAGTTCTTTTATTCATTAAGTTAATACAATCAAGTTTATTTTTCTCAATGAACTGTCTCTAATGGTTTGTTTTATGAGCTCCTTGATCTTCATAATGAACATGTTTTGTTATACGCAAGTATGCTTTGATGTGTGCTTGTTTGTGTATGCAGGTTATTGAATGGGAACTGCTTGAAGCTGTTGGGATAAAACTGCCTCAAACAAGCGTTGGACCGAGGTAGGGTCTTTTACACTTCATAGTATTCATTATTGAATTGAAACATATTTAGAGAGAAATAGGTTTGTTTGTTCTCTTTGTTGCTAGATATCATTAGATACTAGGGAGATCGGTCTTGTCAGCAAGAACGATTTATCCGACCAACAACTTGGCGACTCCACTGGGGACTGGTTTGGTTTGGATTTTGTGTTGTCTTTGCTTTGACTTGAGAAACTTGAGTTTTTGTTTCTGATTTTTCCTTGATTGGTGTGAGTTTGGGTACTAGTTAGATCCTGGTTGATTTTTTATTTTTTGAAATTTTGGAAGAGGACTGCATCCTCTGAGTTTGTTACAGTGCGGACCTATCCGCACTGTTACAGTGTAACACAGAGCGGCATCGCACCTGGTTTTACTGGAAGCCTGCGAACCCCTGTCAAAAAATTTGAAAAACCTAAAATCCATCTACCCAGTTAGGTTTAGTTCTTATCCATAGCTGTTAGTGTATGCCCAAACCTGCATTTGTCTTGACAAAAGTTCCTTTTGAGTTAGTTTTCATTGGAATTTGTGTTTGGAGTGATTTTCGAAGAAGTTTTGATTGATTGGATTAGTTTTTGCTTGGTCTTTATAGTAGCTCAGAGATCCGAAGCCTTAAAGCCTTAGATCACCTTGGTCTCTCTGGTTTTCTTGCTGAGTTTGACTGGCTTATAGAATCTATCCGTCAAGAGACTTAGATCCCATTTGTCTCTTTGGAAAAACTTTGATTGAACTTGATTAAAAGTTTTGAATTTCATTTTTTCTTCTATTAAAATATAATTGGATGTTTTTTATTAGTTTGTTGAGCAGAACAAATTGATCCTTAGTTAGCTGAAACATTAAGTTGAACATCCTCAAAAAAATTTCAAGTGTCTTTTCAATCCATTTTTCGTTTAGATCTCAAAATTCAATCATAGCTTTGAGTTTTTCATAGAAATTATACAAGCTTGTTGAAAATTCATTTTCAATAGTTTTTTAGAGTTTTTCTAGTAATCTTAAAAGCTCCCTTAAGAGAATTTCTTATTCTTGTAGTTGTTGATTGTTGAAAAGCAAAGGGATTTTCTTTTTTGAAGTTTCATTAGTAGCCTCGTTTTGAAAAGTTCTTTGGAAAAGACAAAAAGTTTCCTTTTAATTGTATGTTAAGAGAAAGATTTGATTTGCCAAGCATTGCATTTTCGACTCTTCCTTAGCTAGATATTCATTGAAAAGGAAAAAGAATTGTTATCATCTTAGGTGCATTTTAGTGTTTTTGGAGTTCGAGTCTTTCATACACAAAGTTTCATCTCCGACCCATTGATTAAAGAAAACAATTAAAATTAACGCTTAATTAAAATCAATCTAGCAATCATTTTCTTTTCTAGGACTCTTTTCACCAACATAGCTTAGGCTAGTATCTTGGAGTAGGGAGTAATTAACTCTCCAAGGTAGTTTAAACAAACAAGTAGTCAATCTTGCGGTAGGAAGAAAATCAAATTGTTACATCTATGCTCTGGGAAAGCTCCTCTTAAAGGAGAAGCATGAGATTATATCCGAACCAGTGTGGGAATCAATCCTTCCTCATTGGGAACGATAGAAGATATTCACGTACTACAAACGGTAAACCTCAGATTAACCATTGTCGAGGAGCCTGGGATCACTTGCTGGTAAACCTTGGATTATGTCAAGGAGCCTTCAAGGGGATTGAGCTTGTTACTCTGCCCTTGTGTGCGTATCGGACCGTAGACTGTTCCCCCAGGTATATTTGTTTCCGTTGGTGACCTTAGTGACCATAATCTTTAGGATTCTTTCCTAGGTGACGGTGGAGGGAAGCTCCCACTATACCTGGAGAAAACGTCGACTAGACTCAATTGGACTCTCTAGGGGGTTATCTTCACTCGAGACGGTTATAGTGGAGAAACTTGTGCCAGTCTGTTTCATTAAGCAGGGTTTCGGGGTAACTGTTCCAACCGCCATTTCTGTATTGGACTCTGCGACGTTGGATTTCATCACCAACTAGTGTTTTTAATCCGGAAAGATACTGTTTGTGTGTGGTTTGATCTCCTAGATTTGTTAGGCGTGTGATTCAAATTGTTTGGTTCTTTAGAGACTTTAAGTGTTTTCCTTGAGATTTTTCTTTGTTTTCGTGTGAAGTAATTAGATTAATCGTGGCTAAATTACTGAGACAATCCCGTCGACTTCGGGGACAGCCTCCGGAATTTACACCAAGTCAGCTAGAAGGGTTGTGAGCCCTTGTCACACCTAGTGAGAGTAGGGTTGGATCATCGGAGGTCGGAGAGTCTTCGTTGATAGCACATCCTGATTATATAGTGCAAGCAACAAAACATATTTCTAAACTGATTTCATTTTCTGAGGTTACTGGTAGTATCACTCCTACTATTTCAATAGCCGAAGAACTTGAAATCTCTGAGCCCGAAACTGAAATTGCTGCTACTCCAACTTCAGGATTTGCTTCTCCTGTTTCTAGTGGTCCTAGTTCACCCAGAGTAGAAAATATTATCGCCGAAAATCTTCCTTCTGGACTCATTTCCATTGAAGAAATTGTAAGCTCAAGTCCGGACGAAGGTATAAGCATCCCTGAAAACCAACCGACTATTGAACTTAGGGAGTGCGAATCTATTTTCTTCAGTCCCATTAGAGGTGACGCTTGGTATATTTCGTTGACCAATTTCTTAGAAAATCTAGGTCTCGCGTCTTCACCACCTCGATTTCCTTTTCATCCAACACCCAGAGGTTATTATTCTCCCTTGAATATGTCGAGACAGTCATCCTTATTTACTCAGACGCCAGAAACTTTTTTACATGGCGGTCCTTCTGTTCCTCCTGGGTATCAGTCTGTATCTGGTACGTTTTTAGGAGCTTCTCCTCGACCCATCGATTATACTGTATCTCCTGGTCATGACGGAACTAAACCGTTAAGTGTTGAAGACATTCTTATGATGTCTGGTACTACTCCTAATCCGCAACCTCAAGGTAGTTCAATACCGTCTGGGGGGCAGCCGCAAGGTACTCCAATACCGCCTGGGGGGCAACCCCAAGGCAGTCCATTACCACCTGGGGGGCAACCTCAAGGACAATATGTTCCTTCGAGACAATATGTTCCTCAAGGTCAACCCCAGTATCAATATG
>APFE031733023.1:1898-67568 GCA_000404065.3 Pinus taeda
GCATTTCCTTTGGAATTTATTAATGTTTGTTTGAATAAATCACCAAGCGCCTTAACCCATTAACCCGTTTCCTAAAGTCTAAACCCACCTGCGTCATGCAAAAATTAATCTTTAACGCGCGCGCTCTTTTATTAAAACCTGCGCACCTTCGCCTCCCGCCCACCGTCGGATCGCCTCCCCCAGATCCGACGGCCCTTGTTCATATCGGGCGCCCTATTATAGTGGTAGGTTACCACCCGATGTCCGACGGTTTTACTGTCGTACACCGGGACAGGTGGCGGCCTCCCATTGCATCGGGTCGCCCCTGACAGAAACCACCTCTGTACCAAAGGCGGTCCGATGCACAGGCTAAAACCGCCCTCCCCTTATGTAACAGGAGCGCCACGTCACCCTGCCACATCGCCTCCACATCACCTCACACTGCCTGCGCTCGGCCCACGTCACCCTGCCATGTGTCACTGCCACGTCACCCCGCCGTACTGCCACATCACCTTGTTGACGTCAGCATGCTGATGTCATATCCATACCAGAGGACCCCATTGCTGACGTCATGCTGATGTCATCCACCGTACCACTACAGGAAATGAGCCATATTGGGGAATCTTTAGGGAATCTTTTGATTCCTCAGCCCTTTTTGCACCGAAAAGGCCCGAAAAAGCCTGATTTTGCCAATTTAAGCGTGTTTAAAGACAGAGAGACCAAAAACAGAGATTAAAGAGTATCAGATCAAATATACAGATAAAAAGCATGTCGAAGAGTATCAGGAAACGACGAAGACTATCAATGTAGCGGTAAAGTGTATCAGAGGAGATTTTCTCAGGGCTCGAGGCAAATCCAGCATTAAAAGAAAGGCTCTGAAAGTCAAGAAGTAGTTGAAGATGCATTGAAGGCTCACCAGCACAAATGACTGCACATTAAACTCACAGGAGATCAGTGGACCAGAACTCAATGCACAGTTATGACAGAGCCACTGCACCAAGTCACACAGGACACCCAATCAACTCAACATGATCCAGCTGCCTCTGGCGCAGCCCAAAGGACTTACTTGCATTTAATTCCAGCAACAATTAGGTTTTTAAAAAAACTTTTCCTACAAACCTGTTTAGGTCGGTTGTAATAAATAACTTTAGATATTTTGCTTATATATACCACCTTGCAAAATGGAGTAGGGGTTGGTTGGTTGATTAGTTGCTTGATCTTTGGTATTTCGATATTTTCCTCAAGCGGAGACTCGCACTGTAACTGTGATACTTTCTATAATCAAAGACTGCTGAAAGCATGGATTCTGAAACTGTCTGTTGTGTTTAAATTGGTCGAGGAGTGACTGTGGAATTCCTGTGCTTCTACATGGTTCAATAAGTGTTTCTTAACTTTGTTAGTTTTTTCATGTTTGTTTTATCATCAATCCGCCATCTAAATTGCAGAAAGAAGATAGTTTAGGATTTGCTTGCGCACCCTAGGCTCAATTTCTGCAATTTTCATGTTTTCATATGAATAGTTAATGAAAATGCATACTTAAATGATTTTTTTACGCTGTTCTTTCACTATGAATGATAGTTTAAGGATCCTTAACTGCTCCCAGACAACCATTCATTCACTTCTCCTCCATGTCAGTTTGGAATGAAAGATTCTAATTGCCTTTCATCCCGACCATCATTCCATCCTTTCAGCAAATTGATAATTGTCTCATGTGTGGCTATCCCACTCCATAATCCTCTTGTGACCAAGAAAACACAACAGCAAGCCTTAATCCATGACTCCATGCCCAATGGTTTGAAACTTATCACACTTTACCTTACCTCTCTGTTTGGAATTATCT
This sequence comes from Pinus taeda, assembly GCA_000404065.3. Lineage (NCBI taxonomy): Eukaryota > Viridiplantae > Streptophyta > Pinopsida > Pinales > Pinaceae > Pinus > Pinus taeda. Next base: position 3,718 of record APFE031733023.1, read on the forward strand.
TCCATACATGCATCTCCCATCCAAACAAAAAATCAAAACCCCCGAACCCAAAAACTAGCCTAAAATCATCATCAACAAAGTTAAATCATTAAGAGGGAGCCCTCTCTGGTTGCAGGTGGGCTAGAACCTGCAATCCAAAGATTGGTTTGTGGTTACCTCGGCCGTATCCCTTCAGGAGATTAGGGACAACCTGAGTGATAACAGTGAGTATGTCTCAAACGTTTTTATTAAATTTTGTGCAGTGGAAGGAATTAAACGAGTGTTGATGACACCCCATAACCCTCAGCAGAATGGGGTGGCTGTGAGGAAAAACAAAAGCATGGTAGGGGAAGCAAGGGTGATGTTTCATAATCAGGGCCTACCATTACACTTGTGGGTTGAGGCATGCAACACAACAGTTTAAGTTTAGAACCATAGCCCACATCAGATACTTGAGATAAAGACATAAGAGGAGGCTTATTCCAGCAAGAGGCTAGATATTGGTCACTTCAAGACTTTTGGTCATCAGTATATTTCCATGTGACCAAATATGCACAAAATAATCGTGAGCTGACAATAGAGTTGGGGATATTTGTGGGGTGCACTGATACACCTCATAATTATCAGGTGTACTTGTCGACCAGCAAGATGACAATGGTTTGCAGGTTTGTCATATTTGATGAGGAGAAGGCCATGTGAGTTTCCCTTGAAGATCCAAATTTGGATCCTTAAACTCTCTTAAAGCTAACCGAACTCTGTAAAATCTCATACCGAAGTTTAAAGTCTTGTGGATGTCGAACCCTATCAGAAATAACCTCTGAATAATGGCTACTTTGCAGTGCATTGACCGTTGGCCCATGGGGACTGTGCATGGCACAAAAAATGGCAGTTAGGAGGCTCAAACCAGAAAACAGAGGTTGTTTCTGATGCGCGATTAGCACTGGGCAAAACCCTTGAAATGGAAAGGCCTCATGTACTCAATCACAAGGGAAACCAGAGAACTGTGGGAAAAGTGCTGAAAATAAACGGCGGGTCCCGCGCTCCAAAACCGGTAGAATATCGAAGGTGTTTTGGGTGGTAAGCGGGTTTGTCAAAGGACCCAATGATGCCATAAAATTATTGATGCATGTCTAGTGGATGAGAGAGAAAACCACTCTCATCGCGGGCTAACATCTGAGCAAGTCATCTGCATGATAAGAGAAATAACTATAGGATCTAGAGGCCCCAGATCTAATGGGGGAGATTGTGCTCGATGGGAAACCAGATTTGACAGAGAAAATAAGCTTCGGCACATAAAGGTTGAAGTCCGATTGAACCGCTGAGTTGGTGGATGAATCATTTCACAGAGTAACCGAAGTAATGAACCGTTTGAGGAAGAGCTGCTCAGTTCGTGAGGAGACAAGTGGCCACCTCTTTGTGAAGCGTTACAATGATGATGATGTGGAGCAGGGAATTCCAGCGGATAGAGGCATGTGATCCAAAGAGCAGAGAGAGGAAGTGAATAGTCATGAGACAGATTGGCGTTAAGCCATGAATAGACAGAGATTAAAAGGGGGAGAAAAAGAGAGAAGCCAAAGAAGTAGTAGAGCGGACCTAGAAGTGAAGAAACTAGACCCGAGCTCACTGTAATTGGCAAAGCCACCAGAGGTTGGAAGGCGAACAATGAAGAAATGCTGAATGTGCAGAGAGTCTAGGGAGTCATTCAGAGGTCAAGTGAAAATCCAGAGAGCTCAATTGAAAGCAGTATATTGTTGTTGGAGTTGCTTGGAGGTCGAGAAATTCACAAAGGCATGCAAAGGCCAAGAGGCAGAGCTTAGAAAAGCTAGAGCCAAGAGCCGCGAGCCGCAGCCACAACCAAGAGTTAGAGTGAGCGCTAGAAGCGAGAGCTAAGAACGAGAACCAAAGCCTGAGCAACAGAGCTAGCGCTAGAGTCAAAGCCATAGCCAGAGCAAGAGCCAAAGCCAAAGCCAAGAGCCAGAGCTAGAAGGTTGAAGAGCTCCAAGGGCCAAGGGATAAGATGGTGTTCTGAGCCCAATGTTCCTGTATAAAACATTAGAGTTAAGTGGAGGCACTTGTAAAAGAACTATTTCCATAATCACAGAGAGCCTAATCAAGTTGATTAGAGCTCAAGGAGACGTAGCCCAAGATATCAGGGTGAACTCAATATTATATTGTTGCCTTATGTGTTTGTTTTTATTACTACTTTAACTACTGTTGTATGAATTTATATATCAGTTTAAGTACCTTCCCATATTGGCGAAAACAACATATTTTAAAGTAAGTAACCAGCTGAAAGCAAATACAAGCATACACCCATATTTTCAAGCATTTCTTATTTCTGCATTGGTTGATCAAATAGACTGGGGAAAATTTAAAGCTTTGGAAGTGGGAGAGGTTCTCGTAAGTTAGACAAGAAGCCTAAGAGCCCCATTTTTAGATCAGGTGGTATCAGAGCTTGAGGTTGATTAACCCCACCTTCAAAGAAGGTTGTAACTGAATGCTTGATTGACAGGGCAAAGATTGCTTACCTGAAAGGTGTTTTGACAATTAAGGATTGATTGTCTCATTGATTATATGCTTGGTTGTAGAATGGCTATTGCTGAGTTTGTAGAGGTGAAGGGAAAGCTATTGAAGGCATTCTTCTATCCCAAAGGACCTCAAGGAAATCCTTGAAGCACAAAAGGTTGTTACAAGAGACTACTGGATAAGCTCTATAAAACCAGCTCAAGAAAAGGATAGAAAAGATAGATAAACGCCTTAGAATTCTGCCTCTTCGAGGGGGCAACCTCCTTTACATTACATAAATGAAAAATTCTTGGATGATTCAAATGACAAAACCTCCTTTCTATATATAGGAGTCTAAGGAGTCACAATATAACCCAGCCGACCTAACAATAATAATATAAAGCCACAAAAATAACAATAGAGGGATTCTATGGGGCACAGTAATAACAATATGGGGACAATAGGGGCACAACAATATTATTGAGGGATACAACTACAATAGTAATGGGGTAATCACTAGTATTATAGGGACCTAACACCTTCCTATTCCCTCGAACCAGTTCATCAAGATGATAGCAAGATATCGCGGTCAAACCCCAAAGTCAACTACAGGATTATCGCCAGAACAAAATCTGAGTTTCATCGAAACCTTATAGATTTGCTTTCAAAATAACAAATCGAATGTTTAGCGATATAGTTTGATTGAAATAAAGATATTTAGGATTAAAATGCTCATGTTGTTATGCCAAAGACTTATTATAAAAACTATGGCCACACTGTGTTTTGGTGCGTGCTAGATGATGTAATTTTTTGAAACTGTTTGTTAAATTTCGTTCTGCAAGTAATATAATTGGTTTTATGTTTGTATGCGCTAAGTTGATTGGAGATTATGGACTGATTCGTGGAGGGTCCCTACGACCAGTAACAGGTCTTTAACCAATTGCAATTAGATTTCTTTCATTACTTGAATACTTTGTTTTTGTGTGAAGAAATGCAGTATGATGAGTTCGCCAATGAATCGTTATATGCATGAGCACTTCCCTTTTCTTTATACCTAGTTTAATCTACTATTTGAATTTCTTTTTATCTGGTACAATATGGTTATTTCATTTGCTTTTTATCTAGTGTAGTCCAACTATGTTTACTTCATAGCATAGTTGTTGTTCAGAATGTCTTGTTTGGATGAAATTGAATACGTAAAAAACGTGAGAGTCTTCTCCTTAGCAATTGAATTCAGACAGTATTCCTTTATAGTTTGATAGAATAGATTTCTCTTGCACTTGTTAAATTAGAGTTGCAGCATAAAAATTCAAGAAAAAATGTCCAAGACAATCTAACACAAGTAAAATCTAGAATCACTCTCATATCATCCATAAACTGATTCAATAGAGAATAACTCCTAAGAAATTAGTTGACAACTTTAGGGATTGAGACATTAATATAATTAATGACACCATCTCCATACTATTCTTAAGTTTAGACCCTAACAAGAACAAAATGACATAAGAAATCACTTCTAGCACATATAGTGCACCTGTACTTCATCAGTATACCTACCCTAGTTGACAATTTATGATTGACAATTTAAAGACATTAAATTGGCCAAACACTCCTCGATGTGAAGTCCCAATTAGGCCTCACATTATTTGGGATAGGAGCACCATTCAATATGTAGGCCCGAATTCCACCATGAATGTTTTGCTCCTAGATGTCACATGCAGATAAATGAGCGTGAGACCAAGTGTGATATTCCTGAAGAATGAGGATGAAGCCAGTTATCTATTGACAAGATAATAAAACAACATATAAGAATCTAATAATAAAACAAGGAGAAAATTTGGCCTTAAGAGAAACCAGTAAGCTAATCATCATCTTAAAACATACCAACAAGAAGATACCAAAAATCAGCTGCAAATTAGTTCACGGTTAGTTTCTAGCATAACATGGAATAAGGAAAGAAAATACTCAAAACAAACATATAATTCATAGTCATGAATTAGTTCATCGACATAAAGCCAACATTAAAGTACACATGCAGACTTAATTGGAGTATCACATAGCTAGTACAACCAATAGAGGAATACATGGGAATTTATGCCAAAAAAAAGAAAATCATTGATATTGTTGCCAATTCAAATACATGCAAACCTAATAGTGGGATGGAAGCAGATCATATCATCCCCAAGAACAAACCCTAGCCTCACTACAGAATACCCTACTATTTTCCAAGAGCTGATTGCTTCTAGCTCCTTAAGCACAAATCAACTATTTAATCCCTAACATAGCTCTAATGCTAAAAGTCCCATTATGAATGAGGCATGAGGGTTATTTATGTAAGTGGATAGGTGACCTTTCACCTTTCCCATAATCTTTCAATTTCCCTCACTACCTATCTGACTCATAAAACTTTCCACATTCTAAATGACCCTAAGGCTACTTTTACCATTTATCATTGACAAAAATATTACAATACAATAAAGCAATAAAATGGGCTTTGAGTTTTGCGCATGCATATTCATAGCACTAGCAATCATACTAGCATATTCAACTTTGAAATGGTACTGGGTCTGGGGATTCATGACATTCATGATCAAATGTGAGACAATTGCAATTTGTAAACATGAGCCATATACACAATGCCCTTTGCAATATCCCTGCAATTAAAAGAGCTTGTTAGCTTGTTCATTTAAAACCAAGGTTAATTTTAGTAATGCATAAGTTTCATTTAAATGTCCTAAAGTGTCCATGCACAAATAGATAAACCCTAGTCATTGGAGTTATGAAAAGAGAAATAAGCAAGGGTGATAATCATTGCTACAAGTGAAGGTATGCTCTCGAGTAAGTGCCTCACTTTCCTGCAACAAATTTCAAGGGAAAAATAGATTTCTTAAACCTTCATTTTTTCCTTAATACGTTCCAATGACCATGGTTTTTAGGATTAATGGCTCTTCATACTTAAATCATCCATTAAAACACAATAATTTCAAAATAGGACAACTGAAATACAATAGGTCAATGCCATGGATTTATGTAATGGGGTAGTCTTCTGATCAACTCCATTTAGCTTCATTCCTACTTGACAATTAAAAGGGCTTATTAATTTCTCCATCAAGGATCACTTCAATAATGTATACATTTACATTTAAATGATCACATAATGTTGTTGCACAAATAGCTAACCCTAAGTATTTGAAATCATAAAAGAAAAACAAGAAAGAAAGGTGGTTGTTGCAGCAAACTAAGGCATAAACTCTAGTTAGTGCCTTAGAATCAAACCTTTAAAACATCGACATCATTTCTTAATGTATTCCTATGACTATGATCTTTGAAATAAATAACATTCACATGCCCATGCGAGCGTTTACAAAGAAAGGACATTTCTAATGGGATGACTGAAATTAAATAAATCCAATGCCATAAGGTGTGTAATGCAATAGACGTTTACCATCTTCATTCCTGAAAGAAAACAACCAATAATTAGGGCATTGCATAAAAAAGTCTTAATATAATAAAATATAAACATAACAATAAATATCCCTCCCTTTATGGTTTTTTTCGTTGTTTAGATCACAAAGCTCCCCTTTTCCACTAGATTTGCAATTGGAGATATGCTATCATAGAAATATGTGAGTGCATGTAAACCCTTTGGCAAAAAAAATGTAACAAATGGGCTTGTAAATTAGGTGCCATTATTTTGCAGTTCCCATTAAACTTCAAGGCATGGACAACAACATGATTTTCACCATGGTTGTATTCTATTTGCTTCCATCAAGTTATACTTTGGTATCACCAAAAGGAATTCTCTTTTGAATGTTTAGTTTTCTAACGGTGCAATTAATATACCTTAAACATGACCACAACTTAATGGAGTTTCCACATGATTTTCTTTGTGAAATCACACTCAAATGCCAAGCAAATATTTTGAATCTTTCATCAAACAGTAACTGGTAATGCTTTGATTCCTTCCATTCAAACTTTCTCTTTGTAGGCAATACCTTTCACATTACTAGTATGCATACTCAAAGACATTGACAGAGATTGAAAATTTAGGATTGATGCATAATCAATCAATGTTTGGATGGATTGCACTAGATGTGGAGGAGAGGAAGAGAGGGAAAGGGAAGCGCTGAGGTATGGAGTGTTACATACAAAAATGCATGATTATTATAAACCCTAATACTGGTTGTAACATTCTCCATGTTAGATTAGGACTGAAATACTCATTAGTGAAAGCCTAAATACTCCCTTTTCAGGGTTTTCCACATGGTTTCATCGCAAGCTTTTGAAATGATATTATCATATGAATTATTCTTTTGATTGCAATGTATTTAATGTGTTTGATATAATACCATGGGTGTATTTATATGGTTTTCCACTCAATGAAATGTCTCTTCAAAACTCCCCCACCGCGAGTGTTGATCCATGCTAGACGTCATAGTAATAAAGCATGACCTTCAAACCACAAGCCATGTGGCTAGCCATGCAGCTCTGATCACTCAAAGGTACATAATGTTAAATTCCAAAGTGTTGTGAACCATCATTGCTATGGGAGCGACACTAGGATATGTAAAGTAATAATGGTAAAGCATAATAGCAAGAAGCGCTCTCTTGCATGTACGTTTGAGCATATTCAGCAGTGAATTTCTCCTACATATATATATCTCCAGTGGGCAGATGCAACAATGTCACCTTTGATTTATGTTCATTCATGCGAATGACTGACAAACAGACCAATTTTTATCTTGGACTTCATGCACTCAATGGTTGGACTTGTTGTGGGAATTTGTTGGCTCTTGTGGATATGGCGAATTTATGTGGCTCTCCTTGATCTAGAGTACTCTCATTCTAGTCAAATTCTCCAGACTACTCTAGGGATTGATTCAACCATCCCCCATTACGATGTTGATTCACATTTCACAAAGGCTTTCCTATGTCATTATGGTGAGGAGGATGGCTTGAAGGTCCTCCCTCCTTTGGTCACCTCTATGCCTAGTTTGACACTTCTCGTGAACAAATGGATAATGTTGTGGCCAGTTATGGCTTGTCCTTAGTGCTCGGCTCCTCATATTACTCTTTAGTGTTTGAGGAAGGTTTGTTTTTCTCTAGGGTCTTCTTTGTGGAGTGACAGTGTGGTTGGTGATCTACGACATCTTCCAACCAAGTTGCTAAGAATTATGGTTTTAGAAGAGGTGCCCTTCAGTTGGTGAAATATGGACTTGTTGTGCATTCATGTCAACATCAGAGGAGTGGCTCGTGGCTGGATTGGCCTTGTAGGAATGAATTGTCCCAGTGCATTAGGCTCCAAGTATTCAACAACCTTTCAAATCAGCGTTATTCCATTCATATTTGGCTTAGGTAGTTCAAATTACACAATGGCAGTTTGTTACTTTTTATAGTTTCCAAGATTTATTCCTTTGAATAGTGGGGGTACCCCTAAATCTTGTAATTTTTGCCTAGATATGATAGTCATACGTGCCTGTTGTTTCTCTCATAGTTTCTCTAGTCCTTTTATATTATCTGAGGCTATGGTCAAAAGAAAGAAATGCAATCTCAAGATTTTGAATTTGTGTTACTGTTCTAGTTTCCCATCAAGCAAACCAGTAGCACAAAGCCACTCTCTATGTAATTATTTTTGAAATAATGAAACAACCCAACCTACACACAAAAAATGTCACTTCAAAACATTGTTTTTATTTAATGCAATGCCATTCATTTCATTTGCAATGCATTACACTTCCCACCTTTTAACACATTGTAATATTTCTCAAAAGCAACTTAATGTGTCCTTCAACGCATAATTTGATACCTTACTCCAACACAACAATATATTCCTTATCTTCCAACACATTCCTTGAATGGCTTTAATGTTGGTCTTTGAAAGCTTTCAAACGCTACCATCTTATGGTTTTCAAAATCCACGTTGAATGCCTTCAAATGCACTATCAATTCCTTCAAGTCATTATGTTACTACTTCTTCAACGCATTATGTAACATATTCTCCATCACATATTACTTACATTCTTCACAATGCATCATATTACATACAATAGATATTTAAAAATCATTTCAAAAAGAAGCCTTTAGACAAAGTGAGTAGACAATTAAGCTTTCAAAATATCCTTTTGATTTTTTATTTCTCAATAACATAACATAAAAAATATTCATTGTAATTAGTAATAGAAGTACAAATATTTCATTGATAAAAATTTGTTTGAATCAATTGTAATAATGGTTTCCATCGATTGTTTTAGTAATTTCTAAAATCAATTTAGATGTCGTAATTAAATTGCAGCGAATTAATGGTAATAATGAGTTTGAACAGCTATTATTATATAACAATGCTTGAAATCGAATGTAATAATAATGAATTAGGGCTGGTGGAAGATCTCATCGATATCTTGTACGAGAAGCATTTGCAATAAGAAGTGTTTGAGACATAAACGTGAATGCGTGAAACTATAATGAATCTTTCACTTTCCACACAGTTATAAATAAAAGTCAAAAACGAGAGACTTGTTTATACAAAACAAAACATTGAAAATATGGTTAAAAGTAAAATGATACCTTAAGCAAAGTTTACTGAATGATGTACACATTCCGACTTAGAGAAAAGTGTTGCGGAGGACTCCTGAATGATGTACACATTCCGACTTACTACTTCTTCAACGCATTATGTAACATATTCTCCATCACATATTACTTACATTCTTCACAATGCATCACACCTTTGATACTTATGCATTTGCTTCCATTGCAACGCATTTGTTTAACTTCAACACATATATTGCAATGCATTGTGTGCTATTCTTTTTTCCTTCTTCACAATGCATTGTTTTTATTATCATTCAACATAACTTGTATGTGATGCTTTAATTATTATTATTATTATTATGTGTTGATTTAATTTATTTTCAAATGTGTTGTTGTATTTTATTATTTAATGTGTTGCTTTAATTTTCTTTTGCAAATCGTTGCTTGTCTTTTACCTTCAATGCATTGTTTATATTGCATTATATTTGCCTTCAATGCCTTTTGCATTTACTTTTCATTGTATTTTTCATACTTTTATTAAATATTACAAAATAAAAAAACTTTAAAAATTTAGTTTCGTGAGACTAATAAGAAGTAAATGTATTTAATGAAAAATGACACTTAAGATAATTGCATTCAAAATTTTATCATGGATGGGAGTGAGCACTCATTGTCGCATCAATTTCATGTTTCTACCATTCCCATAAAAGCCCATTGATGTCATTAGCTCCTTAGGTTTTATGTGCAAGTGCTTGCTCTTTGAAGTGAGAAGAGTGAAACTTGAAACATGCAATGGTTGCATGATTTCGTTTTAAAACTAATATGGGCTTAGAGAGTATGAGTTTGAGGAATATGTTGGAAATGACTTTACTATTGAGAATGGGGGTGAATCAATAATGATGGGGTTTATTTATTTTTATTCTTTTTACCAAAACAAACAAGAATCAATAACCCATCAACTAACACATGAAACCAACATATAATCAACATATAAAAACACCATGAACATCATCAAAACATGCACAGAAAAGGACAAAAATGTATTTGCTGCTCAAATCTTCTATTAATAGTTGAACAAATTTGTACATGGAGTATCTAGAGCCCACTTGCTGGAAGACTCAACTCCTAGAACAATGTATTCACATCCATCAGCTAAGAAGTACTTATTCACACGACTTTGTAGATAAACATCTACTGGAAGCCTCCACAACCAGTGAGCCTCGCCCAACATCCATTGTACTATCCAACTACCATTGAATTGTGATTCTCCTCCTATAATCATTGTTTATTAGTCTCTGTAAGAATGAAGTCTCCACCTCCAAATCTCGCATGTGAACCACGTTTCAAAATGTTTTAGACAAGGTTCTCAAATATCCTCAACATGAGAAACCCAACAACCACTCTAATATGAAAGTAAAATATGATAAAGCACCCAACTCAACACAACTACAGATATACAATATGCTATACAAGTCACTATAACACACACTCACACTCTCATTCCATCATTCATTAACATAATACTCACACACACAAATATATGAAAAATTATTCTCAAAAATCTCCAAACCGGTACCACGGGAAAATACCATGGTTATGCCAATACCTAGGACACCTGTACCAATGTAATACCAAGACCATGGCAATACCAATACCAAGACCACCTGTACCATGGTAATATCAATACCATGTGCCAACCTACTCCACACACATACCAATACCAAGGATACTTGTAGCATGGTAATGTCAATACCAAGAACACTTGTACCATTGTAATGTTAATACCACGTGCTCACCTGCTCCACACACATACTAATACCATGGTAATTCCAATGCCAAGGATACTTGTACCATGGTGTTATACAAAATCTCAAATCAAGTACCAAGGGAAAATACCAAGGTATTGTTGTAATCATGCTCAGTACCAGGGGAAAAACCAAGCGTTAATTAAACCTGCAACCGCACACACAAAACATAAAAAACTTGGTTGCAACAACACTCATAAGATTGCATCTGTGCGGTTAAAATCCTACAATCACACACATAAGACAAACTCCATGCAGTTGTGGTAGAGTATAGATGAAAACATGAAACTTCTCAAAGCAAAACCTCTGCCAAACTGCTCCACAATTTTACACACTTCTTCATCACCTGCAAAACTGTCAACACATCTATGATAAGCCCAACAACTGTTAACACACTCATCTCAATACTAATAAGCTAAATTGCTCTACAAACATGCTAATAATACCAACAACTAATCAAGCATAAACAACTGCAAATCATACTACCATCCAAACATCTGCAACTCATGCTATCATTAAGATACTAGGTTGACATCAATGCCAACCAAAAACACTACACCAACAATTTCATCATCAATGATAATAATCTCCCCCTTTGGCATTGATGACAACCCTAGTTGATCCATCCAACTGATATTGACCTTTGAAATTGATCAATGTAATCATTTCCCCTTTGACATCAATGGCAAAGGGATCACCTCAACAATGATGGAACTAACAAAAACTCCCCCTAGACATTAGTTGGGTCTCAACAAGCAACAACAACCATAAATCACTCTATCATGAAGTAGCAGCAACATACTCAACTCTCATATGAAGCAACAGTAACAAATGATGTATTCTAGCAACAACAAACCTAATTAACAACTCCAACTACATCAACATCATAAGCACCAGCAACGAACATCATATTGTCTATGTCATGGCAGCAAAATAGATCATTAACATAAAACAACAACAAACACAAACAACTCCATCTAACCGATCACATTGTCATGCATATGATGACCATCAGCAACAACAACAACAATAATTCTTTCTCCTAAGGCAACATCAACAACTCCATCCACATCAAGGTTAATCTCAATTCAAAGCAATAGCAACATTCATACGACCATCACAGACATAACATCGATCATATCCATCAAGCATCTCTCCTCAAGCAGCAACATAATATCCACCTAATTAGCAAGCACATGCTAGACATGCTTCCCCTAAGTTCAAAAACATCTAATGTGAAATGAGAGACTCCTTGTTAAAATCTACACCTCATGGACCAAACGATTGACTCTTGACCAAAGGATTTGACCATAAATTACAAAACTTTATAGATATCTTACATGGCTGAAGAAATCAATTGACATCAAAGAATCCTTGGATTGATATGCACTAATGTGTGCTTACATGGTTGAATGACAATTAACAAGACAATTCACACACACCTTACAAGACTTCATCACGAAAATGCTAAATTATGGCATTGATATCCAAGCCTACAAATGATTGAAATATGAACTCCATGAACACATGACTCTTTTAATGACTACCCAAAACATCCTCCATCCTATGGAATCTAGGGACTCTTTCCATTATAACCAATGAACTTACATGACATGACAAGGACATCCAAATTACCTCCTAAGTATGGATTCTCAACCGATGCTTTGATTAGCTCACAACCTTACATAGTTTTGGATTTTGGGAACTAATATAACTTTCTTCGGAACATAGAGATGCAAAACCTTACAAACCCCGATACTAATATCATCCTTGAAAGATTGCCTTTTTATTTTCTTCTCATCTTTCATCCTTTTTCTCTCAAGGTTGTAATGCTTCCATTCCCTTCAGTATGGGTATTAGTAAAATAAACTACAGTTTTTCCTGAGAATGTTGGTGAAGATATAGACTGTGATGTAGTTTTGTTATCTCGATATGTAAGCCTTGATTATGGCATCATAATGCGTTGGTTGATGTAATTCAGTGTCACGTCCCCTTGTACGCCGCATGGCTTACGAAGAGTGAAAGGGTATGCAACTGGAGTCACTAGCTTGGTTATAGAATGACAACGTGTTTTCTTGGATGTTGAGGTAGTTTTTGGTATAGATTCATGTTTTATCTGAAGATCTAATTATGAATATTGCAAGGAGTCAATCTAATCATCAAAGGGCACTTCTCCGTTCATTTCTTTTGACATACATTGTAATCCCCCTTCATTAAAACAATTTTACATCCAACTTTCTAATACTTGTCCTATGTTTTCACTTGGAGGATTGTATGCACCATTGGTTGCTAATCGTGGTGAAGTGTTATTAGAAATATGTATGTTTCCAGATCTACAAATAAACGAATTTCTACCATCCTCAATTGTTACAAATCCAGGCTCAGTACGTTCATTGCACATGGTAGGATCAAGAAAATGCAACATTATGCATCTTTTTGAATGGGGACTATCTGCATCTCTCTGCATTGCAGCGGGAAAAGAGGTTGGTCTTGATACCCTTGTTTGGCCATGGAAGTTGAACAAGTTCAAAATCCATACAATATTTAGCTAGAGTTGATTCAAACAAATTTTGTGACTCCTCTTTACTTCCAGTCAAATCATCCCAAAAAGTATGTGAAATTGCAAGAGGTGAATTGACATCAAGCTGAAATTCATCCCCCTGCCATTGTCAAGGCTCATTGAAGGACATCTTGTCGAACATTCAAAGGATATTTTTGGAAATACAGGAGAAAATGATAACAATATATATTTTCTAAATAATGGAATGTTGTTGGATAACACTTTCATTGAGCATAGGATTGTTGACAAATATTTGTTAATGTTGGTCTAAAAAGCATCATTACAGAAAATGAGGAAGTTGTTTCTCTTTGTTGTATCTGGTTTATTTGGCTCAATTACTCAAAATGCAACTAGATTGGATATTTTCACAACACAAGCACCTAAGTGCACCTTTTTATGAAGCCCATGCTGCTAAAAATCAACTTGATTCATCTGATCTAACCTCTTAATCTGATCATTTACTTAAATATCTAGCTCATTCTTGTCAATATATGAAAAGGAACATTGGAATCTGCTAAGCCTCCTCCAAAAATGCCAAACAAGCCAACTTTCAACCGATTACTATTGGATTATGCTAAATTACATGAAAAAGACATGAATCATATTCTCTTATGCAATAAGATGTTACAACAAACCTCTAGGCATTGCGCTACCTCCAGATGACTTACTATAAGTCGAACACCAAGCACTGGCTACATATCGTATGCTTTGTCTCAGTGTAAAGCACTAGGAATCCTACAAAAATTTAAACAAATTTTCCTTGTGCATTGCCCATGCATCGATTTCATATGTGCATTCTCTTATCATTCAGATTAATTTGCAATAACAATCGCTATAAATGTATATATTTGGTTTCAACACACTACATTCAAACAGATCTTGATCTCTCATAAGAACATTCCCAATCACTTCTTCCATACAAGTATCACATAGCAAATGCAAATTCCTCAATATGTGGGATGTGTTCTTCACTTTGGAGCTATGCATAGGAAACTTATTTTTCCAATTGAATGGGCACAAAAGCATATGGTGACTTAACATTGGTATATAATTAATGTTTTAATTAATTGCCTATCCAAGTAATACCTTGATCTTACCAAAATGTGATCCACAAAAACTAATTGTTCTAGTGTAAAACAAAACATTGCACATAATCGAAAGGACAAGATCAAGCATTTTGCATATATTGGACCAACATTTAATGTGCAACAACAAAAAAATTTGGACTAGATCCACGATGAAGATCATTCGATAATTAATTCGTTCACAATATGCTTTTTGGACCTGATCTATCCCTAATGAGATGAAATAATTCAACTAACTGCATAGATCATATCAATTGATCGTTGTTGATTAGATCCGTGCATTAAAATCGAACCATGCAACAATATCACCTCATCAAAATGTCTTGGAATAAATTAATTATTCCACTTTTGCGCTTGGAAATTAAGTGGATTGATTCATTGCAATAAGGAGGACCATAACTATACAATGTTGCTAACCAGATCTAGTGATTTATGACAAAATCAAAGTTTTTTTAAAAATACCAATCTCTCCATAATAATATGCAGTCCTTTTTATCCTTTTATTTCTAATGCTCCATTCTTCTTCACATTATATATCACTTTGCTTTTACTTAGTAGGCATTTTCTCTATTTAATTCAAAAGCTAATCATTGATTTCTTTGTGTAGGTAATTCCTCATGCACAATGTGAATTTTCATTGTTCTTAAAACAAAGTATATTAATGATTAACTCAACCTTTGTTTGTTGTAGGTGTGTAGGAGATCGATAATTCACTTCAACATGAAATTCAACCAAAGTTTTTGCAGGAAAAATTGTGAGTATATGAGGTCGAAAATAACTCATCCATTCAAAAAACACATAGAGATAATTTAAAAACTTACACTAGTTGCTAATGGGACATTTATTGAAGGATCTCCCTTGAATTTCTACATGTCTTGCTTCAGGCTCCCGCTAAGGCTGAGTTGGCCTCAATTTTGTTTTTGCTCTTTCTTTCTCCAAACCTTGATGTATCGCTTCCTCCTTAGATATTCTTCTGGCTTATATTTTCTCTTTTAGTTCCTTCTTTATTGATTAGATCCCTTAAGGACCTTAGGCAACATGCAATCTTTGGCCATATGTCCTAGATTGTTACAGATAAAAACATGTAATGTGCCGCAGAAATGACGGAAATGGCTCAAAACTTTTGTTCGACTGCCTTTTGCTACTTGTGTCATGAAACCAACAATCGACATACTTATGCCCAAAATCATTACATAAAAAAAAATAGCCATAAAATGAACCTTTATACCTGACCAAAGAAGAGCTTTCTCAATATTTCCTTCTATCTAATTGTTTTCTTTGTTGCATGCTTCTTTAGTTTGTAGCTATATGCCCAAACTTTTGACAACTAAAGAATTTTACTAGTCTTAATGAAGTAGATTATTTTCTTGGTACAAATTTTGTCTCCTTTAACTATTGATTTCGATGATGTCCTCCTTCCTTGCTAATCTCATTATTGGTACCATATTTTGCTATTGCATGTTTAAATTTTGCTTTTGAACTCGTTTCTCCCTTGTGTAGGCTAGGATATGGATATTTTTGGTTGATCTTCAGTTGAGTGGCTTTCTCTTGTAAACCACTTCTCAATGCAGATACTTCAACTTCCAATCTTTTGCATTGAACTTCTTTCTCCTCATATTGCTTCCTCATTCTTTCTTCAAACCTCCTTCCTTCATCTAGTTGAACCTTTAATTGAATGATTTCTTCTTTGTATGCACATTTCATCTCATCAAATATTTGTAGTAGCTTTCGTTGGTTTTTGTTTTCAGTTAAGAGCTTTTTAATTTCTGCTTCTAGGGATACTATCTTGCAATCTTCTTCTCTTTTAGAATCTGATTTCTCTGCAAAAGGGTTACCTCCATTTCTCTCCAAAATATCAAACCAAATTGATTGATTGTCTTCTTCTAAACCATCGATCTCAAGAAAATCACTATCACTACATGCACAAGTAAATGTACAACCAAAAATAAGATGATCATTACATTTACCTTCATCATTCTTTACCAACAAGAATAGGGGTTCTTTAGAATTAGAAATATTCTTCACTTGTTTGATGTTATTTATTTTGTGAGATTGCTTCCTCTCATTCTTTTCCATGACCCATGATCTTCTCTCAAGTGATCAAGCATCATCGAGAGAACCTTGTGCTGATACCAATTGTTGGAAATGAATTCACCACTGGGGGGGGGGTTTGAATCAATAGTGATGGGGTTTATTTATTTTTATTCTTTTTACCAAAACAAACAAGAATCAATAACCAATCATCTAATACATGAAAATAGACGCCATTTACATCATCTAAACATGCACGTAAAAGCACACAAATGTATTGGGTGGAAAACCCCCTCTAGGGAAAAAACCACTCATTATTGTTGTTGCTCAAATCTTCTATTAATAACTGAACATATTTGTACATGGAGTAGCTAGCACCCACTATCTAGAAGACTCGACTCCTACAACAGTGTGTTGACATCCATTAGCTGAGAAGTACCTACTCACATGACTCTGTTGATAAACATCTATTAGAAGCCTCCATAACCAATGAGCCTCGCCCAACATCCATTTGACTATCCAATTACCATTGTATTATGATTCTCCTCCTCAAATCATTGTTTTCTAGTCTCCGTGATCATGAAGTCTCTACGCCTCCAACTCCTCCATATGAACCACATTTCAAAATGTTTTAGACTGGGTTCTCAAATTTGCTCAAGATGAGTAACCCAATAACCACTTTGATATGAAAGTAAAATATGATAAAGCAACCAACTTAACTACAAATATACAATATGTTATACAAGTCACTATAGCACACACTGACACTCTCATTCCATCATTCCACAACACAGTACTCACATACACAAATATATGGCAGATTATCCCCAACAATCTCCAAATCAATACCTTGGGCAAATGCCATGGTTATGCCAATACCCAAGACAATTGTACTTAGGTAATACCAAGACCATGGTAATACTAATACCAATACCACCTATACCAAGGTAATATCAATACCATGTGCCAACCTACTCCACACACTTACCAATACCATGGTAATGCCAATGGAAAGGATACTTGTAACATGGTATTATACACAATCTCAAATCAAGTATTGTAAGTTTTAACCTCGTACAAAAATTACTTGCATACAATTTCTAAAAGCAGAAAATAAATAATGGCGAAATCATAAATCATAAAATAGATATACACAAGGATTTTCCCCTGGATCCCAAAACAGGGACTACCAAATTGATTTTTCATTATATTCCTTTCAATGTTACAATACACATATATATATATATACACGTCGAAGCATCTATAAACCCCAATCCATTAACCCTGGATTAGAACATAATCATAGTTCCTTTGACTGGATCTACAAAATACCATGGGCAGAAAACCATCATGCCCAAAACCATATGTTAAAACCATGCACAAAACCATAGGTAGGCTTTCCCACCTAATATAGTGTCCAAAAAAAATTTCCCCGGGGCACCAGCCCCCCTCAAACCCTCCGAAAAGGGGGCCAGTCGTGGAAAGAATATAACACACACCCAACATTCTCCCGCTTGTTGTTTTCTTTCCACAGGAGAGCTTAGTCATTGGTCCAGCCCTGCAACGCCCATTGTTTCTCTACACTAAGAGAATTTCTCAGTGCTCACAGACTTTGTCCCTACATCTGTAGTATTCTTCAAAGTGTCCAACAACACCTTTTTGTCCTCAACCATATCCCTCACAAAGTGATACTGAACATTAATGTGCTTTGTATTTGAATGATAAGCAGGGTTATTTTCTAAGAAAATTTCACTTTGGCTGTCACAGTCTATCATTATAGCTCATTGTACCAACCCCATACTTGAACACAATCTCTGCAACTAAACTACTTCCATGCTTATATGAGTGGTTGCCATATATTCTATCTTTGTAGTTGAAAGTGCCACTACAAACTGTTTGTTGCTCATCCAACTGATTGCACCTCCAAATAGGTTAAATACATACCCACTTGTAGATCTTCTCTGATCCAGATCTCCATCCTAGTCTGCATCAACAAATTCATGGATGTCCAAAACTCTATCTAATCCCGGTCTTCCTTGGTAGCAAGACAATAATCACTAGTGCCATGCAAAAACGAGAAAACCCGCTTCACTATTGTCCAATGCTCCTTCCTTGGTTTTGACATAAACCTACTCAATACTCCCACTGCATGTGCAATGTATGGTCTAGTATAGACCATTGCATACATCAGCCTACCGACTACACTTGCGTATGGAACACGAGACATGTCCTCTTCCTCTTCTTGTGTCTTGGGACACTGTTCAACAGATAACTTTACATCGATAGGAATATGAACCTTCACTAGTTTACTATATTGCATATTAAACCTCAACAATATTGCCTCGACATACTTCCTCTAGTTTAAACAGAGCTTCCTTTTTGCCTGATCTCGTTTAATTTCCATGCCCAAAATATAGTTTGCAGCACCAAGATATTTCATGTCGAATTTCGAGGACAATTGGGTTCTCAATTCCTGGATAATTTCTTTGTTATTTCCAATCAACAACATATCATCCACATACAAGACCAAATAAATAACACGGTCACCAATTAATTTAAAATACACAGAGTGATCTACTTTGCTTCTGGTGAAGTCAAGTTCCCGTATATATGTATCAAAATTCTAATACCACATCCTTGGTGATTGTTTTAACTATATAGAGTCTTTTTTAACCTGCATACTAGTTCTTTCTTACCCTTCACCGTAAATCCTTTAGATTGCTTCATGTAGATCTCTTCTTCCAGATCCCCGTGAATAAATGTTGTTTTCACATCCATCTATTCTACCTAAAAATCAAAATCAGCAGCAACAGATAAAAGTAATCTAATAGAAGCTACCTTGGCAACATGAGAAAAAATATCACCAAAATCAATTCCTGACACCTGGGAATAACCTTTTGCTACCAACCGAGCTTTGTATTTCTCCATGTTGCCTTCTGCATTCATCTTCTTCTTAAACACCCATTTGTTGCCAGTGGGTTTCCTTCCAACCAATAGCCAACAACTCCACCAAATCCCAAGCCTCATTTTGGTGCAAAGGTGCCATTTCATCAACCATGGCCTCTTTCCACAGTTTTCCATCCTTTGAATCTATTACTTCCCTAACAGTTCTAGGATCATCATCAGTAATAGATAAAGCAAAATTTGAACAGAAAGTAGTTAGATATACCTTTCCGACTACCTTCTTTCTCGAACTGATCTTCTCATAGCTGGAGTTTGTGGCTTTTCATCTTCTGATTCCTCTTATGTTGTAGAGTCTGATTCTTCCTCCTTTAGCTCAAACTTTATCTTCTCAGGTTCCTTTGGTAGGAATTCATGTTTAATAACATCTTTCACCTCTCTAAACACCACATCGCGGTTGTACACAACCTTCCTTGTTTTTGGGTTCCAAATCTTATAACCTTTTAAACCATCCTTATACCCAATAAATATGCACCTTTCAAATTTACTATCCAACTTGGTTTTTTTCTCCTTTGGAACATGTACATATGCATCACATCCAAATACCCTTAGATGTGAAAGAGAGGGTTTCTTTCCAGTCCATACCTCTTGTGGAGTCTTATCCTCCAATCTTGATGAAGGTGATATGTTGACCAAGTAACATGCAGTCTCCACTGCCTCTGCCCAAATTCTTGTCCTAACCCAACACCATTGAGCATGTTTCTTGCCTTTTCCGTCAACATCCTATTCATTCTTTCTGAAACTCTGTTTTGCTGAGGTGTGTATGGAGTAGTCTTATGTCATGTTATACCACACTTCTTAAATAACTCTTCAAATTCTTTCTTGCAAAACTCTCCGCCATTATATGTCCTTATCACCTTTATCTTCTTCTCTATCTAGTTTTTCACCAGAACCTTAAATTCTTTAGACCCATCAAAGATTTCAGATTTCTTCCTGAGGAAATATATCCATGTGTTCCTTGAGAAGTGATCTATAAATGGTACATAGTACACAGACTTACTCAGTGATGGAACTGACACAGGTCCAAACACATCACTGTGCAGAAGCTCTAATATCTGTTTCACACTCTTAGCACCAGAGGGAAAGTCACCCGATTCTGCTTCCCATATACAAAATTTTCACAAAAATCAAAATCCAGAGAGCAATTAGACATACCTTCTACCATACCATTACCATGAAGTATTCAAAGGCCCTTCTCTCCAATATGTCAAAGCCTTTGATGCCATAGTATGGTCTTTTTTCCAGAGACCACTAAATTTTTTGCTCCACCTTTAGGAACCACAGAACTTTTGCACCCATCAATAACAGTACTATCTTGAAGCTTTTGCATAGTTCCAATTTGAACTCCCCGCATCAATACCAGTTCTCCTCGAACCATCTTGTGGGTATCTTTCTCGAACATTATTTTTACACCTGCATCATCTAGCTTGCTTACAGAAATCAGATTTCTAGCCAATGCAAGAATATGCAAAACACCCGGAAGTGTTCTAATCCTTCCACCTTGCAACTTCAACTTGAATTTTTCGCGACCAATGATTCTAACCTTCTTTTCATCCCCTAAGAAGACATCACCACCATCATATTTATCATACTTGCAGAACCACTCCCTGTGGGGAGTGAAGTGAAAGGATGCAACTGAGTCAATCAACCATGCCTCATGATCTACATGTGTACTTGAAGAAGAATCCAAGTACACATCCCCACCTTCATCTAAGGTGGTTTTTTCCTCTGCAGAAGGAGCATCATCAGATCCCTTTCCTTTTGTATGAGCTTTAGATCTACAATCCTTTTTGACGTTCCCTTCCTTTCCGCATTTCTAGCACACCTTTACAGGTTTTCCTAGAGATTTAGATCTCCCACTCGAGGATTTATTTTTGTTTCTGTTCTGGGACTGTCCTCGTATAGACAAGGCATCATCATTCTGGACCTCTATTTTTTTCCACCTCATCTCCTTCGACAACAAGGATGAGACTATTTCATCAAACTGCAAGGCAGTCACATTGCTACCTATTGCAACAATAGACTATCCCACGAATCTGGTCAAGAACACAACAAACTGATGCACTTATCTTGATCTGAAATTTTTATATCAATATATAACAACTAGCTTACCATAGTATTAAAGGTGTTCAGATGCTCTGTCACTGAGTCTCCATCCTTCATCCTCGGGTTATATAACTTTTTCCGTAGGAACAATTTTTTCACTAGGGACTTAGATTGGTACAAAGTCTCTAACTTGTCCCACAAAGCCTTCGCTGAAGCTTCCCCTGATACATTCAACAATACTGAATCTAAGATACACAACCGTATTGTGCTCTTTGCCTTCTGATCCAATCTCGTCCAGTCTTCAACTGACATTGTCATTGGTTTAGTACCCAAATCTACTGCGATCCAATGATCTTTATCCACTAGTAGATCCTCCATCTTGAGTTTCCACAACTCAAAAATTGACCATTAAATTTCTTGATCTCTACCTTTCCACTACTCCCCATCTCCTTTCAGCATAAGAATCGATCCCAGAGATCTCCCATTGAACAAGGTCTACCACATGCCCGAGCAAAACCCCTCAGCAGTAAAGACGTCCCCTTGAAACCAAAACAACTCTGGTACCAAATGTAGGTTTTAACTTCGTACAAAAATTACCTGCATACTAATTCTCAAAACATAAAATAAACAATGGCAAGAGAATAAAACATAAAACAAATATACACATAGATTTTCCCCTGGATCCCAAAACAAGGACTACCAGATTAATTTTTCATTATATTCCTTTCAGTGTTACAATACATATATATACATGCCTAAGCATCCATAAACCCCAATCCATTAATCGTGTATTAGAGCTTAACCGTAGTTCCCTTGACTGGATCTACAAAATACCATGGGTAGAAAACTATCATGCCCAAAGCCATGTGCTAAAACCACACACAAAACCATAGGTAGGTCTGCCGACCTAATATAGGGTCCAAAATTTTTTCCCCAACATGTTACCTTGAACTTCATAACCCCCCGACAAGGGGGGCTGCCGCCCCCCTGTGACCCCCTTGCTTTGCCTGGCGCAATGAACAAGGGGGGTTATCGCCCCACCTGTGACCCCCCTACGCGTGGGGCTAGTCGTGGAAATAATATAACATACCCAACAAGTACCAAGGGTAAATACCAAGGTATTTTTGTAATCCTGCTCAATACCAGTGAAAAAACCAAGCCTTAATTAAAGTTGCAACTGCATGCACAAAACATTAAAAACTCGATCGCAACCACACCCATAAGACTACACTCATGTAGTTAAAAGCCGAAAACTACACACAAGAGGTTGACTCCATGTAGTTGTGGCAAATTATAGAGAAAAACAATAAACTTCTCAACACAAAACCTCTGCCAACCTGCTCCACAACTTGACAAATTCTTCATCACTTGCAAAACTGTCAACACATCTATGATAAGCCCCAACAACTGTTAACACAGTCATATCAACATTAATAAGCCAAGCTGCTCTACGCACATGCCAATAATCCCAGCAACTAATCAAGCATAAAGAACTCCAAGTTTCTCTACACATATGCCAATAATACCAGTAACCAATCAAGCATAAACAACTGCAACTCATACCACCATCCAAACATCTGCAACTCATGTTATCATGGGGCTACCAAGTTGACATCAATGCCAACCAACAAGTGCATCATCAATTCCAACGGAATAATGCATATTCTTTGAGTTTTTATAACTCTCATAAAACTTGGAAAAGATGTGGAATTATCCCCATGAAAACTTGTAGATGATAATAAAGGTTTCTCTTGAGATCATTCACTTGAAATCAAGCTTACCTACACTAATAATTTAATTCACAATGCAATCTTTTGCAAAGATGATTGATAAAATTAGGTGAAACCATATACGATAGAGATTTGAGTTTTAGTTCAATTAGGAAATGCAATGCATGCAAATTTGTTTGTTCAAACCAATGCATCTGGACTTTGTAAAATAAACATACATGCTTTTCAAATGGCCAATCTAGTTCACTAATAAGTTGCTAGCATTAACTCCAAGAGAAAAAAGAAAAGAAAAGAAAAGAAAAAACATCCAAAGGATTTGTAAATATAAGTAATAAAGATGTTTCTTATGCCTTCTCTCGAAACAAGTTTAATGCATAATGTGTATTTGAAGATTCACTCTTGAATTCATGATCGAAGACTTATGACAATTTAGGTTTTGTGTTATCATCACATTCCTTCAAACCAAAATAATATGCAATAGTAAAAAATAAAGTGTTGGAGGTTGCATTAATTTGGAAAAAGATACTTGAGTTTGAAAACCAATTCAATATTCAAGCACATGAACCAACATAATAACCAAAAAGTATCAATGCATAATGCAATCTCAAAGACTGTAATCTAAATGTATAAGAACAGAAATGTAAGGGCCAGTTGAGCTGATCGAGCGGATCTCAGGGCTGGCGATCTGAATCTCTCTCTCGCGCGCGCCTGCCTTCGGCCCTCAGGCCCTGCCTGGCAGGGCTGCACCCCTCGCCTTCTCCTGTGCTTCGCTTCCTCCCCGGACTCCCGCCTTCGGGGTCCCTCCCTCCCTCCGCTTTGTTTTCCTTTTGTTTCCAGCGGGCTTGCAATGGCAGGGTCCGCCCCCCCTCCCCCAGTCACTGAGAATCAAGAAGAAATTTTTGCATCCCTTTTCTCTGAAACTACAGATGAAAGACCTCGTCCCTCAGTAACAAAGTTTATTAAAAAACTGGACGAAATCCTGGAGGTCAATCTTCCTCCTGCTCTGCCAAGGAAATCTGCAATAGCTCTGGCAGAAAGGGGCCTTGTAGGCCAGTTCACCGGGCTCTGGCCCTCACCAAGATCAGTCCAAAAATGGGTCGAGCGCAACTGGAGTTCAATGATCCAAGGAAATATCGCCATCAGATTCTGCGGACGTGGATATTTCACATTCCTCTTCGAATCGAAGGAAGACAAGAACCTCATCTTCCGCAATGGACCTTATTTCATGGATACAAGAGGCCTTTATCTGAATAGATGGACTCCGGACTTCCATCCGGAAATGGATATTCCAAATGCGGTCCCAGTCTGGGTCTGCCTCCCTCATTTGCCGCTTCACTGTTGGGGGGATGAATCAGTTAAAGCAATAGGAAATGCAGTCGGAAAATACATCGACAGATCTGAACCAAGGGAGGACATGCATGCATGCGCAAGGATCTGCGTGGAAGTAGACCTAGGAAAAGGACTGCCAGAAGCCATAAAGATAAAGGTGGACCAATGGACGCACATTCAGCAACTGGACTACGAGCAGCTCCCCTTCAAATGCAAGGTATGTCACGAGTATGGCCATTTCGCAAATAGATGCACTAAGTTAAAAGTCAATGAAATAGAGAACACTGAGGAAAATGTAGAGGGTTCATGGGAACATGTCAAAAGGAAAAAGCCTTCTCCTACCCAGGGAAATTCTTCTAAACCTCCCTTGGATCCAGTCTTCCCCCCCCCCGCCCCCCTCCAAACTCAGCTTTCCCCTCCTCCTCCACCCTTTCAAATCCTTGGCCGAAGAACCTTTCTTCTCCCCCGTCCTCCCCCCAGGCAAGCCTCTCCTATTCGTCCCCCCCCCCTTCCCCCCCTCCCACCATCGAAAGAATTCTCACCAGAAACAAAGCTAAAGAAACCAGTCAGCCCATCGACCCCCCAAGGAAAGTGGGTAGAAAGTCAAATAAGGAACTCAGAGATGAAACAGCAGCAAAGGAAATGGAAACAGGCACACAACAACCTATGGACTCATATATAGGAAAGCTAAAAGGGAGTGGAGAAAAGGCCAAGGAGAAGTCTGGATCCCACCCAACAAACGGTAAATAATGATCCTGGTCTCTTGGAATAGCAGGGGGATGGGTTCTTCCTCAAAATGGAAAGCTATAAAGGATTTGTTAAATCAGGAACACCTAGATCTTCTCCTTATCCAGGAGACCAAAATCACTGAACAGGATTTCCAACAGCAACTACAGCACTTCAAAAACTTCACAGGCCTTTCAATAAGCTCAGATGGCGCTTCAGGTGGGATTGGAACAATTTGGAACAAGAATAATTGGGAAATTATTCACTCATACCTCTGCCCTTGGTGGATCAGAACAGATATGAAAAACAAAGGCACTCAAGAAGTATTCCACATCTACAACATATATTGCCCAAATCACTACAGGGATAAAATCAGCTACTGGAACACAATAGAGGCAGACCTCCTCACCATCCATAACAGCAGAATAATCATCGGGGGCGACATGAATGTCATAAGAAACGCGCAAGAGAAATTTGGGGGAAACTTTCATGCAGACACTTCTTGGGATAAGCTAGAATCCATCATTCAGTCATACAATCTGCTAGACACTCCCTTGTCAAACGGAAAATATACTTGGAACAATAAAAGATCAGGCTCTCATAATATTAAGGAAAGACTGGACAGGTTTCTAATTCAGGAAGGAATAGCAGAAAACCATCAGTCCATTAAGAGCTACTTAATCCACGCCTCAGCATCGGACCATAAGCCAGTGATCCTCAACCTGGTCAAAGAGTGCATTCTGGGGCCACTCCCCTTCAAATATAATAAAATTTGGGACCTCCAAGAGGATTTTCGTGCCCTCATTCAAAATCAATGGGACAAGGAAGTCATCGGATCGCCACATTTTGTCTGGGAAACAAAACTAAAATACCTTTGGGTTGTCATTAAGTAATGGGCAAAGGAAGCGGCGAACGCTGAAAGGAAAAAAAAAACAGACCTGATTGCAAAGATGGAATGGTGGCACAATGATAAAGAGTCCACCCATTATTTAGAAGAAGATTTAGAGCAGGAAAAAAATCTCTACAAAGAACTTTTCAGACAAAATCGTTTAGAGGAGGAGGAACAAAGACTAAAATCTCGCTGCCTATGGTTGAAATCCGGCGACAAGAACACTTCATTTTTCCACAATAACATCAAACTTAGGAGAGCTGGGAATCAAATCGACAAAATTGAGGTCGATGGGAAAGAGGTGAAGGACCAAGAAGAAATCAAAGATGCTTCCCACAATCACTTTAAGGCCCTCCTTACAGCAGCACCACAGCAAACGGATAGCGCAGACTTTCTCAGTAAAATAAAGTGCAAACTATCAGAGGAGCATAACCAAGAGCTGGACCAAGATATCACTGAAGAGGAAATTCGCACGGCAACATTCAGTATGCAGCAAGATAAGGCTTCGAGGCCGGATGGATTCACAGTGGCCTTCTATAGGCAGCACTGGGAAACTATCAAAAAAGATTTCATTCGAATGATAAAGAATGTCTTCAGAAATCACAAGCTGGGCGAGAACACCAAACCTTCACATATTGCCCTAATCCCCAAGGAAGCAAACCCCCACTCGTTTGACAGGTTTCGGCCCATTTCTTTATGTAATGCCTCCTATAAGATTATAACAAAAATCCTTGCAAATAGACTCAAAAAAGTCCTCCCCCTTCTAATATCTAAAAATCAAGGGGGCTTCGTCCCAAGCATGCAAATAACAGAGAATGTCATCCTCATACAAGAAGCCATCCACAGCAATAACAATAGAGGGGAACGAGGAATGATAATCAAACTGGATATGGCCGACGCCTTCAACTGTGTGGACTAATCCTTCTTAACAGCAGCTCTAAAGAAATTTGGGATCTCAAGCAACTTCATCAACATAATTAATGGGTGCATCTCCAATCCCTGGATTGCACCTTTGATTAATGGCAGGCCTAGCAAATATTTCAGAAGCTCTAGAGGGCTGAGACAAGGCTGTCCCCTTTCTCCATTCCTCTACATTATCATGGCTGAGACCCTGAGCACCCATCTTGATCAACTCCGCAATAACAAAGAGATACCGGGAATCTGTATAGAAAAAGGGATAAAAGAGATAAATCATTCGCTTTTCGCGGATGACACTCTTCTAATAGGTGGAGCCTCCAGCTTAATGGCAAGGAGATTCAAAAGAATTTTGGACGCTTTCCTCTCAGCCTCTGGGGGTAAACTGAACAATAGGAAATGCAAAATTTATACTTGGAATGTTCCACCCCAAATCCAACAAAGAATATCCTTGATTTTAGACATTCCGGTTCAAAGAAATTGGAGCTCTTTACCTTATTTAGGACTGCCTTTGGCTAAGGAATCCGTCAAGTCTGAAGTCTGGACAAAACATATTGAAAAGATGAGAGGCCTCCTTCAGGGCTGGGGAGCTTCTTGGCCCAACTTAGCAAGTCGAAAAATTCTCATTAAGGCTGTCCTCTCAGCTCTCCCAATCTATCAGTACGCAGTCATCATGGTGTCGGCCAACGTTCATAAACATTGGGAACTCATCATGAGAAGCTTTCTCTGGCAGGGAGGAAAGTAGGAGACCAAGAAATTCAGTCTCGTAAAGTGGGATCAGGTAACCCTCCCTTACGAAAAAGGGGGCCTCTCCATTAAACTCCCAAATCTCTCAAATCAAGCCCTGGGGCTCAAACTGATATGGAAAATCCTCTCAAACAAAGGATCATGGTGGGCCGAGGCTATAAAACGAAAATATCTCAGAGGTCCGAATTCAAACATCCTCACTGAGGCAATTGTAGATAGACCTTGTACACCAATGTGGAGATTGATCAAAAAAGTGTTGCCTCACTTTAAAGAAAATGTGTCCAAACTCCCAGGAAATGGAAAGGACACCAAGATCTGGTTGGATCGCATCATGGGTTCAAAACCGAGAAACCTTCTACAAGACCTTCGACCCCTGCAGGATTGGATGGAAGCCCGAAAGATAACATCTCTGTTCGACATATCCTTATGGAACCACAACTGTTGGCTAGATTGGAAGGATATTCAAACACCCCCCCTCCTTAAGGATCAATGGATCAACCTCAAGCTTTCCCTTTCTAGCTCTGCTCCAACAAATATGAGGACCGAAGATAGATATATCTGGGACCCCTGTGGGGGGAATTTCACAGTGAAAGAAGGTTATAAATCGCTCCAAAACTTATCCCCAGCAGCAAAGTGGAATCTGCACGCAGTGGCTTGGAAGACTGAGTGCATTCCTAAAGTGAAATACTTCAACTGGACACTCCTCAAGGGAAAAACCTTCACAGCTGAGAACTTAAGGAAAAAAGGAATACAGGGTCCTTCAATTTGCTGCTTCTGTCGAGCAGAGGAGGAGTCCATTCAACACATCTTCCTAGCCTGCC
Source organism: Pinus taeda (assembly GCA_000404065.3). Classification (NCBI taxonomy): domain Eukaryota; kingdom Viridiplantae; phylum Streptophyta; class Pinopsida; order Pinales; family Pinaceae; genus Pinus; species Pinus taeda. Next base: position 32,378 of record APFE031733023.1, read on the forward strand.
CCTTAGCACACCATTGCTGGAAACAGTTGATAAGCCCCATGGAATCTCGAGAAAGCTTTGATCATATTCCCAATCTTCAGAAAAACTGGATGAACAGCTACCCCTACACCAGGAAAGGCAAGCACAACCTCATCCGGGTATGGAAATGCATCCCTGCCTCCCTTTGCTGGCATCTCTGGCTAGCAAGAAACAATTTTGTCTTTAACAACAAAGAGCCAAACATGGCTAGTATATTGGCAAAGACAATAGCCAGCATCTCTGAATCCATTAGTGCCAATTACATAGCCTTTCCAGACTAAACGAACTGGCTCCAGGATGAGAGAGATTGGTATAGCAAATTTAGTCTCATCCACAATCAAACCCAGCTTTCTCAGGCTCCAATTAACAAAGCAAGGCCAAATTGGAAGCTCAGAGGCTCCAAGGAAGAGGTTCAGCAGTGGATCTCAAATTAGAAGCGCCCTATTCTTCTCTTCGATGGTGCTTCGAAAAACAACCCTGGAAAAGCCGGTGCAGGGGGCATCATCAAAGACCAAAATGTGAAAAGCATCCTTAGTTACGAATGGGGCCTAGGGAATGCCTCCAACAATGCAGCAGAAGCTTACAGTCTTCTCCTAGGGACTTCTCTTCTGTCCAGATTGGGAATCAGGAATGCTATAATATTGGGGGACTCGGCTATTATTATTGGCGCTATGGTCTCAGGCAGAAATTTTAAAAAGGAAGGACTCAACAACATCAAGACTAGGATTCATGACAACCTTAGACAGCTGGGAGACCCAACCTTCCTTCACATCCTAAGAGAAAAAAAACGCAGATGCAGATCAACTAGCAATAAAGGCTGTCAGCAGACAGCAAGGACAAGTGCGTGAGAATGACAAGATTTATACCAAGGCAATCCCCTAGCAGACTCAGCAGTCATCCAGACATTCGACCCAGCGCCTTCAGAACCCGTCCTCCCCTCAGTCAATCTGGAAGCCAATCTCACCTCGTTCTTAATCACGCTCCCTCCTCCATGCTCTCCTCACCTTACGCCTCAGACATCAGTGCAAAGCACCTTTTTCACGCGCACCACTCTCCATCCAAATGCTGGTAAACGTCCCCTCCTTCCCCTCACCGACTGCAACAAGAATATCGTTCAGGAAACGCTCCCAGACCTCCCCATTAAAAATATCTGGATCTCTCATCATGACAGGCCTCCCTCTCCTCTTTATATCCATCCTTCCTCTTCAGCTCTTCCCAGCATTTCTCTGTACAATCTGTCTCAGATGTGGTTCAAAGTAGGCATTGATAGGAATCGAATCGCCCTAAGCAGCAAAAGCCTCTCGAGCGTTTATCCCCCCATCCGTTGGCTGCTTCATCTTCGGAACCAACCCTTCTTCATCAAGCGAGGCTGACAGCAAAGCTCCAGCGCAGAGACAGCTTCTCCTTTAGCTATCAGACAACAGCACCAAGGAGAAGAATCTCGAGAAACAGAAGGCATAATAAGAACAACTAAAGGAAAGATGCCAACACCTGGAGGAGGCCATTACCTACATAAAGTCCATCGCGCAAAGCATGCAAGCAAAAGAATCTATCAAGGTCAGCAAAAAAGAGTCCCAGGCGGAAGACCCGGTTAAATAGTCTTAATGTCAAGCAAATTTTGTCTATTGGCTGGCCTCTTTGTCAGGCAATACAGCCGTTACCTATTCCAATGTATTTTCATTAAGCTCAACTCTCAGAAGTCAAGGACAGCGAGCCTATTTTGGACTTTTTCTCTCTCTCTCCTTTCATCTTATGTAACAACTCCTGCTCACAGCAGTTTTTTATAATACAAGAGTAGACGACCATGTTAAAAAAAAAAATGCAATCTCAAACAATGATGATGCAACTAGCATGGATTAAAAATGCCATGAAATGCTTATGAAAGTTGAGGCTTGATGATACAAATCAAAGGATGAAAACCAAAGTAAAGAATAGGCCACAACACAATATGTCTGCATATCATTTGTAATGCATACCATGGAGACCTAGGGCTTGAATGTGCTGGAATAAAAAAACACTACACAAACCCCGATGCATTCAATATAATGAGAATCAAGATGAAGAAAGAATGTCATGCTCACTCATGCAATATAAATTTATGACTTGTGAATTGCAATGCATGTCATGGAGACAAAAAGATTTAAATTGCATTCATAAAGAAGATAAACCAAGACAAAGCAATGGTGGACATATACAATATGCATTATGGCAGCATGAGAAGCCATAGGATTTTATGGCTCCTAGATCATTGAAAGATCTGATCATTCTAAGACATAAACATAACCATTGGAGCCTTGAAAAGTAAGGGGGGGCTAACATTTGAGTGGTAAGCTAAATTTTAGGGTGTTGTTGTAGCAACTACAACATGTTCCTAATTATTGTAACCATTGGACCTATGATACAACAACAACACCACCCATTTGGATTGTAATCATGGGACTATCCGATAAATACTCACCCATATTCAACTGAATACTATGGTTGTTTCCTAAACAATTTATGGTACCTCCATCCACAACCATTACTTGAAATTTTGGTCCTGGATATATAAAGCAATTGAGAACTTTTACCAATTTGTAATTGATCAAGTTATGCATGCTACTTCAATCAATCAACACTTTACCTTTTTATTTTTGATATATCCTTCTATCTTAAGGGTTTGTAGAGTACTAATACCTAGAAATACATGATAAGATATTGTTGGAGTAGTCTCTTCTACCTCTAGATCTTATGATGGTTCCAATTCTTAATCTTCTTCATCTTCACAGTGTATGTAGAATAATTTCTTCTCACCATATTTATGTCCCTTATTATACTTGTTGTCACAATTTAAACATAATATATTTAATCTTCTTTCATCCATTTGTTGAGGTGTCAACCTTGGCGATTTAGGAGAGGGAGCATGATATTCTTTATAGTTGTTAATGAGTACTCTTCTAGTAGCCATATTTTTACTTTCAAATTTTCTTTCCATGCTAAAAGAATGCTATAGGCATTTAGGTTCAAAGGGATGCACCTCATGTTGGATCCTTTTCCTTATAGTTCCCATGAAGAGGTCAACAAATTATTGTTTGAAATGTTCTTTACTTTGAGGCTCAACTTTTAGAATTGTTAAATGTGCTTTGTAATTGAACCTTTTTAACAAAGATTTACCAATTGACTAAAGAATGTATTTCTCTTAATATTCCCATAATGTGCTATAAATTCCTTTATAAAAATGGACCAAGATACAATAGAGTCCATTTTTCTTTCACAAAGCCATGGATACCATACAAATTGATCTTGTTCTAAAATCATGGATGCAATATTTACCTTTTGCAATGTTATCACTTGGAGTATGTCAAAGTATTGCTCCATCTAGAATATTCATGTTATAAGGTCATTACCATAAACTTCCTCATATCAATCTTCGAATGAAATTTTCCTTGGCACTAACTTGAAGCTTTGATGATTATGGTTATGTTAAATAATTGTGTTCTCCAATTGTGATAAAATACTCCCCATATGTGATTAGTTTCAACATAATCGTTTTCCTTATTTTCATGATTTCCTTGGATCTCCATTTTCCTTTAAGGAAGCCTCTTTGAGAGAAGGTTTTCATAGAATTCAACTTTTCCCTCATCTTTTGTTCCATATCTTTTATTGATGGTTGCACTTGTGACAATTCCAATGATACTCTTGACTCTACCTTTCCTAACTACTTTCCAACTTGGATATCTAGAATTGGAAATCTTAAAATTCTTCATGAGTCATTGATGCACCTCAAGATAGATGTATTAGCGGGCATCAATACTATAAAAACCCTCAAGATAGATGGATATATAAAAAAGAAAAGGTTAACAATATCGATTGAGTTAATTAATACACATAACTTGATCAAGATATTTTCATGATATTAATGATGCACCTCATGTTGATCAAGTTAATAGAGATGCACCTCATGTTGGACGCTTTCCTTTAAAATTCCCATAAAGAGGTCTAACAAATTATTTTATGAAATGTTCTTTACTTTAAGACTAAACTTTTAGAATTGTTGAATGTGCTGTGTAATTGGAACTTTTTAATGTACCAATTGACTAAACAATATATTGTTCTCTACATTCCCATAATGTGTTATCAATTCCTCTGTAAAAATGGATGAAGATACACTAGAATCCATTTTCCTTTCACAAAGCCATGACACCATACAAATTGGTCTTGTTCAAAAAACATGGATGCAATATTTACCATTTTGCAATGTTGTCACTTGGTGTATATCTAAATGTTATCCCATCTAGAATTTCCATGATATAGGATTGTTCCCATAAAAATTCCCCATATGGACCTTCAAAATGAAGTAGTTCCTTGGTGTTAACTTGAAGTCTTGATGATTATGGTTATGTGATTTGATATTTGTTTTCTCAATTTGTGAAAAAATACTCCCCAGGTAAGATTGAGTCTCAAAGCAATCAAATTCCTTATTTTCATGATTTCCTTGGATCTCCATATTCCTTTTAGGAAGCCTATTTGATAAATTATTTTCCATGGAATTCAACTTTTCTTCTATCTTTTGTTCCATACCTTTTATTGATGTTGGAACTTGTGACAACTCCAATGATAGTCCCATATGTACTTGTGCCAACTGATTTTCCAACTTGGATTCCTAGTATTGGACATATTTTTTCTTCATGAGTTTTCGATGAGCTTTTGGTGGTTTGAGTGATGAAATAACTTTTGAATCACTCTTAGGAGCCATGCGTGTAAATAATATTTTCTTCTTTTTCCTCTCTATCACAAATTTTGAAACACCAAATAAATATTTCAATCAACGATCATGCCAATTGTGCATTACATACCTTTCAAAACCATCCAAATAGTCTTTGTTCCTATATATCTTTGAAATTTGAGCCATTATGAATATGAAATTTCAACATGTAGCAACATGATATGTTTTATTTGAAATTCCACATGTTTGACAAAAAAATGATATGCTAAGTGAAAGTTATGGTAACTCTCCCAAATCTTGTTGATTTTGGCTTCTTCCCAAGAGAAATTTTTTATAGCATGCCACATGCCTAATTTTTTGTATATGAATTTGTAATATTTTCCTAAGGTAACTCATTATGTATACTCATAGCTTTGAAAAATTCATACTCTGAAACTTCTCTAAGATAACGTTACAACAAAACTTCCAAGATCACTCATTTTTAACTCATATAAGGAATATTCAAAAATCTTAACTTCCACAAGTTATATCTCCAAACATTTAGTGAACCAAAATATAAATTTGTTACCATATGTACCCCAAAAGCTCTCTCAAGTATCCTAAAAATTTCATAGTCCCCAGGAAAAAAAGTTATAGAAAAAAAGTCCAATACCACCCATTTAAAATTGACTTTAGGACCATTTACAAACCCTAACTTCCACATGGTGTATCTCCAAAATTATAGCAAACCAAAATCTAAACTTTTCAACAAATGCACTTCAAGATATTTCCTCAATCTTTTAAAATAATTATGGTATGAAGCTTTAACAAAAACATGTTATAATGAAGTTGCCACAATGACTCAATTTAAGCGGTAAAACCCTAGGTTCATGTGCTTAGATACAAATGTTATGAACCACGCACTTTAAAATTAGAAGAACCAAATTATTATAGTCCACTTTAAGGGGGAAACCTCCTTTTATAATGAATACAATGTATAAGACAAGATAAGATGATCCTAAGACTAGGTCTCCTTGGTGTATATATATAGGAGACAAAGGGTAGATTGAATGATTCTAGCCTACATAACAATAGAATAATATAAATGTAATAACTCATTATCTAGTGTTTAATAAGGGGTTTTAGAGTTAACATGGGAGCTTAACATTAATCTAATTAGAGTAGAAAGAAAAAGAAAACATAGCATTAAGCTCATTACACAAGTGTGAGACATTATGATCTCCTAAATTACATTCCAAGACAAAATCTTCATGATTTTTGGGGAGGATTTTGAAGATTACCTCCTCCTTCTAATGATCCCAACCCGTTGGGCACTATTGGCTTAAGTATCTCGGTGATTACCAGTTGATTGCCAATTTTTTTATTTTATTCTACCTCTATTTCTTGAGTGGTCTTCTTTAGAGGCCTTCCCTTATTTTTCTTGTTGCTCTTCGTCTCTTGGCTACTGACCTCATCTTCCCAACTTGGGTTTTGTGCCATGTTCCTAGTTATTATTCTCATGGATTCTCCTTTTCCCTTGTCTTACAAAACCCCTTAGCATTCCTAGATCTAGTTGATGGGTTGCAATCATTACCTGCTGGTGCATTTTGAGTATCGTTAAGTACTGGATCTGGGGGTTGTGGATGTGCTTTATGCTCAATGTTTGGTACTTCCTCTATATCTTTTATCTGCCCATCTTCTTTCTCCAGATTCACTACTTCCTCCTCGGAAGTCGCTTCCCTTGTACTTGGGTTGGTTTCTTACTGTTCATTTTTTACTTGGGTCTGCAAAACTTCAAATGGATTTGCCAATGATGAGGCCACATTCTTGCCTTGTGTAGTTTGTGGCTTGGCTACTACCTATTTTCCTTTATTCCCTCCTTGCTTTTAGATCTACCATTTCTCTTCTTGCCCTACAAGGGGATCCACCCCTTTACTTGCTTGGTCCTTCTCGCAATCTCTTCCAAAATGGTCAAATTCATGGCAGAATCAACATTTAAATGGTAATTTATCATGATATAAACTCTGGAAATGAGTCCATCCCCCCCAGGTGAGGTTGATTTCTAAAGGTAACCACTTCTCTATATTTATGTCCACATATATCTTGGCACATGAAAATTGGGCTCCTTTAGGTTTAGCCCTATCCAAGTATTTTCTAATCCCATTTCCTATAACTCGCAAACAGTCATCACTCTAGGAGGAGAGAGGGAGAAGAGGAAGTTTAACCCATACAAGGACTACATTCGGTATATATTCATCTATGTCAAAGTCCAGTGACTATTTATTCAAGTACATACCTCAGGTTCCAAAAAATAGGTTCTATTTCGAAAGATCAAATCTTTATCCTTCTTGTATTCTAACAAAAAAGAAAATAAGTCGTTTCTACATGCATACAGTGCAGTATTTCCCTTCATCATTGACTTCCAAGTTTTATTTAGACATATTTCCATGGATCGATGGGATGACCACATTTCTATGAACTTTCCAACTAGAGCTCAATCTTATAAGGCCAAGGTTGTTTTTTGAAATCTTGTAGGGAGAGCCACTGAAGGAATGGCTTCCACCTTCTTCACAAACTTTTCTTGCACTTGTTTTCTTTTGATATTTTTTGATAGAGTGGCCACATGAGCTTAAAATGTCATGACCTCATCTAGCGGAGGGGGAGAAGCCCCCTTATGGGATGCCATAGCAGGGTCAATCTAGGGTTTCTAAAGAGGTTGAAAGTGGCAACATTAGGGAGCCGAAAATCTACAAATTATCTTATAAGAAGAAAATAATGAATAATTATTTTTTTAATTTCTATAATTTTTTATGAGTTGACAATTTTACTCCATAGTCTTTTCACAATTAGATTGTGTATAGTTGTTTATATTTACATGGATAGGGATGCCTATTTTTGAATAGGGATTACAGAATTTTAATTTAATTAATAATAATTATTAAGTGGATGATAACAATTTAACCATTACATAATATTGTAGAATATTCATAGTAATATGCACAAATCAAAGGTTGAGATATATCTCCAAAGTAGTTATGCTCTTTTTCCCTATTAATTAAATTGATTAATAAAAAAAAAGTCATATGAATAAGTGTCATATGAAGTGAGTTATGGTTTTTTTGGCATGTGATATTGATAAGCCATGGTATTATAACAAAGCCTATTTACATATTTAAGAATCTCCATGCTAAAGTGGAAGTAAATCTCCTTGGTTAAGAATGTTGTTTTCAAGCTTTTTAAAATGTACATATGTTAAGCTTATATATTAATTATTTTTATAGTTAATAATAAATATATTAAGATAAACTTGTGATTTAGTTAGTTTTTAAGATTTTTTTTTTAAATTTACCAATGTGAGTTGTATAACGAAGTAAGTGTTTTGATGTTTTATCATGGATTGATGCTTAAGTACATTTACCAACCATTTAATTTATACACTAATTACATCGAAGTTGTTCCTCTATGGAGTTGGTTGAGCAAACATTGTTCATCGCAGCTAATCCCAACGCCCCATTTTTGTCCTCTTTGTCTAGTAAAAATTTGACATGTGTAAAAGTAAAATGATCCATTAAATGACAAATTTTTGGTCCCCCTTCGAGCTCTTCGTCATCATACCAGTTGCCTAAGTGGACGAGTCACCACTTTGAACCCACTTGATGTTTTCCCTCACCCGCTCTTCCAAAGCAGATCTTCCAGAAAAAAGTGGCAACTTTGAGCTGGATGGAAATTATTTGTTTCAATTATTTTACAACACCGAGAGCTCTTTGCCTATCTCTACACATTCGTGTTGAGGGATTTTATGAATCGGTTTCACTCTGAGAGGTGAAGAGCCTTGCGAGGCATATGATTCTATGGGCACAAATTCAATTTTGATTATATCAAGCTCTAGGTTGAATGGTGAACAACTCTCAACGTAACAACTCCCCTATATATTCTTTTGGCAAAAGATGCAAAATGGGGATGGGGTGTGAGACAAGACGAGTCTTTTGGTAGGTTGAGAGACCAATTGGGGGCTTCCTTTTGATGTACACACAGATGCATCTGGGCATGCACTCAAAGATGTCCTTGGACAAAAGAAAGATGACAAGAAGTACGCCTACTCTAGAGTTGCGCTCTTCAAGGGACGTTCATTTTCGTCTTCCTCTGCCTAACAATTTTTTACCACATGGCAAAGGAAAATGGCACAACTGCACTAGGGCATCCAACTTTAGCACATCAAAGGAATTTTCTGTGATGGTTATGTTTCTAAGGTGTTCTCGCATATACCCAATAGTTAAAAGTTTGTTCAATGATTCAGGAACAAAATTTTCGAGAAATTCTTCTAGGAAGAAGAAATTGCTGGCACTTTTAGCTCTGTTAATTGTAAGGCATGTGAAGAAAATGGAGAAGAAGATTCTCCATTCATGTATAAGGAGGAGGTATATGGATCCATGGAAAACCCCAGCTGAACTGGAATCCTATCTACCTCATATCCTTGTCAATAATGAGGGGATTTCACCCGAGCTTCTGGAGGACAATGTCATATTTTGTTCTCTCTGCAACAAAAAGGTGACAAACAATCTTTCCCTGGTCCTTATGTTTTGTCTAGTGAAATGGGATACATTATCAGGTCTTCAACAATACTATTAAGGTTTTACCAGGGTTTTAGGTTGAGCTCCTATCCTGAATTCTTGAGTTCAACTCCTGTTTGGAACAGGTTAAAAATATAGCAAACAATGTAGAAGTTGTGATTAGTGTGTGTATGGATTTTTTCACCATTGTCGGGTAAATTCGGTTCTCTATTCATATCTCAATATTGTTATGTTAGTTTTGAGAGATACGAAAATGAGAACAGAGGTTAGGGTTTCTTAATTTCTAACTGTGCTTGGTGTAATTGTATTTGGCTTGAATTGTAGCTCATATAAGCTTTGTAACCTTTTGTTTTTATATATAATATATCATTTCCTTTGATGAGAATTTTTCTCTTTGTTTTGTAGTGGTAAAACAATTGTGTTGGAAGGAGGAATTACACTACTTTCATGCTCCTTGTGGCTTCAATCCTCATTATGACGAGGGAATGATATTCATGCAATGGGATTTGATCTAGGATAAATTGGATATAGCCCAAGTTGAAGTATAACTTCTCAAAGATAACATGTATATGTTTTGGTTGTTTCAATTTTAGTGAAATTGTTCAACTTTTGGTTAGAATCTTGACATAAAATAATGACCTCCAATATCTATTGTTGTAAATCAAGATGACTTTTCTGCAGCCAATATGTCATTTGAGGTATTTCTGCTCTGGATTTTCATTGCAATTTTTGAATTGGCATCATACCTAGCTAGAACGAAAAAAGTTATTGGAAATATTTTTATCACGAAGATTTGATCTATTTCTTTTTGTCAGAACGCCACAAGGTTCCCAGAAAATGCTCTGTACAGAGAGGCAATTGCACTCAGCATATTTGGAGATAGAGCCATGTGTTTAAGTTGTGGGTTTTATGGTCATCAAGATACACTTTATGACCATCAGGGAAGACACTTTTTTCACAGTTGCGCAATACTAGGTTCAGTTGATGTTATTTTTGGAAATGGGAGGCCCCTCTATGAGGTAATAATTTGTTTTTTGTTTCTTTATTCTTCCCTTCCTTTGTAATTTCTTATTATTCATAATATTGAGATATTTCTAATCATCTTGTTCATGTTCATGGGCAATTACATTGGGATTTAATCAACAATTCCATTTACACACCCTGGGCAGAGTAGGCGTCCTTACTGCCCAAAACTGTGACGAAGCCAATGATCCAAATGAGTTTGCATTTGTGGGATGCGAGATCACGGGTGAATGTCATCCTTACCTTGGGTGGGCATTAGGTAATTTATCTCATGTTGTTTATGTGTGCATTATGTTGGACTCGACTCTTGATCCTGAAGCCTTGTCAGATTTGGCCATCCCTTGCACAAAAGGTATTTCAAAGATTTTTTAGTCATAAATTTATTTCAATTGGGTACCCACATTCTTTTTGTGGCTTGGGACGTCACCATTGTTGTGTGCATAACAAGCAATGACCCTGGTGACCTCTTACAAGAAGATGAAATTGATCATTTGGGTATTGCCTTACACATTCTAAAAATGAAAATTTAATATGCATGTAAACTGTTGTGTAAGTATGCTTATAAAAAAATCATAAGAACTTTATGCTTCTTGCTGCAAATTGTCAATTGCCTTTTCTATGATGGTTTATCTAGCTCTAATTCTCACATATGTTGGCCATGTATCTTACTTGATCAAGAATCCAAAACATGTTGGTGGCCTCATAACAACCCCTAAAAGGTCGTTGCTTAATGAAACCTGAAAACGTTGTGTCATTCTAATGACTTCTCTAGTTGTTGTTATTTGTTCTGCTTGATAAATGGTGGGAATTGTAATATTTTCAGCAATGCTGTTGCCATTCTATTTTCTTTTTGGTTTATTCCTTGGCAACAATGTTTTGCAGACCACTGCAATTACCATATTCTCGTGTGTGGTATGATAACAATACCCATTGTCACCTTTGTTTTATTAGATTGGAAAGAGCCAAGGATTATCCTATTCTTGTCTTGTCTTTTCTTTTCAAATGAACTAACTAAATTCCTTGGCAGCAATTTTCTATGATGGTTATGTTTCTAAGGTGTTCCAACATAGACACAATGTGCAAAAATCTCATTAAAGAGTTATGGAACAAAATTTTCAAGGAATTCTTAGGGGCAGAAGAAATTTCAGGCACTTATAGTTCAATTAATTGTAAGGTATTTGACGAATATGGGAAATAATATTTTCCATTCATGTATAAGGAGGAGATATACAAATCCATGGAAAACCCTAGCTGAACGAGAATCCTATTTGCTTCCTATCCTTGTCAATAATGAGGGGATTTCACCCGAGCTTCTAGAGGATGATGTCATATTCTTTTTTCTCTACACAAAAAGGTGAGAAACAATTTTCCCTTGATCGTTATGTTTTGTCTAGTGAAATGGGACACATTATAAGGTATTCAACGATATTGTTATGGTTTTACCAGGGTTTTAGGTTGAGTTCCTATTCTGAATCCTTTAGTTCAACTCCTGGCTGGAACATGTGAAAAAAATGTAGCAAACACTGTAGAAGTTGTGTTGACACCTTATCATTGGGATTCGGTGAACACTTGTAAATAATGTAAATAGTCAATAATGGAAAAATGAAGAGTCATCGGGAGTTGAAGCCAAAGAGTCACTCCCTCATGTATATAACCATGAGTAATCTTAATGAATAAACATAATTCATTTGAGGAGTTACCTCCTGGCCTAACATGGTATCAGAGCCAGCTCCATTTTCAGCCCTCCTGCCCTTGTAACTCCCTTCTGGGATTTCTGCAGTCTACTATATTCTCTGTCCTTTTGTATATGTGTTAGTGTTGAATGCATATTCCATTCAGGTTTCACTCCTCACTCTCCCCACTGCGAATTTAGCCAGAGATTAATATTGTCTCCTCATAAATTCACAGTCGGCCTACACCTATGGTATGTAATGCTCTAGCATGGATTTTGTGCATTTAAGAAACACTATTGTGGGAGATTAGAGCCAGATCTATAGAACATCGGTTGTGAAAGGATCGGTCCATAGTCCTGCGTTCAGTCCACAATCCTGCGCTTAGCAACCTATATTACGTTGAAGGTATCATGCCACTGCAGTTTTTTGACTGTTATATTAGTGTCGCACGCTACTTTAAAACGTTGGTGCGCCCCCCATACACTGCCCACTGGGTTGTCCAACCAATACAATTTGCTCCACATACCCCCACATCTCTCAAACAACTATTATTTATGTGTTAATGTGACTGTGGTGATAACTGTTCGTGGCCCTCCAAACCGCATCCACCATAACCCACAGGTCCCAAGGTCAATACCTCTATGCAACAAGGTTTCCATTGCGAAGCAATTTACTCTCTAGCTCCTCCTTTCATAGAAAGTTGATTTTGTCTAATAACCCTAAATTCACAGTAGTTCTGGAATTTTTATAGAGTGGAACCTCGTGGAAAGTAGGAAATGTTGATGAAGATGAAAGTCAGCACGTCACTTTGATAACTGCACTGCGACCCCTCCTCCATAAAAAATTTACATTGTCACTTTAATTGCCATACAGGACCCTCCCTCGTTGTTATTACCTCTTGCAAATGATGTTGCTGCCATACCTCCACTCTGTGTACGCTCTCCCCATATCTCCCCTACCCCACATAATACCCTCCCCACATCCACCTTCCCCAAGTAACCACTCCCCCAAGTATTACCTATGTCCTACATATGAGAGTAATTTTTATTATTATTTTTCACCAAAATTTATTTTTTTATCCCTAGGAGTGCAAATTTTATATCTTGGAACCAAAGTATATTTTTTTTCACAATACACAGATTTTAAAGTGCATTCATTGATACCTATTGTGGGAGTGGTTCTCACAGGGAAGGAGAACTATCCTGAGTGGTCTCGGAAGATCAAACACGCTCTCATTTTCAATGAGCAAAGGAAAGGAGTTTGTGTAGGAGAAGGAGATAATGAACCTGCAAAGCCTACCTCAGACAAGGAATTCGCCATTTGGGAAAACAAGAATAGCAAGGCTTGTGCCTTGATTGAAACATATGTAAATGAAGAGATACCATATTTCACCATTTTCAAATGCTTTTGAAGCCTTACAGAAATTGAAGGAACTCTACAACTCACACTCTATGCCCGAATTTGTCCAATTGATGATTAAATTGTTGAGTCCTGAATTACAAAATGATGATCCTCTTTCTCCGGCATCAGAAGTAAAATCTATTATGCATGATATCAAAGTCACTAATGTTGAACTAGACATTCCTCGGATAGCTTTTGTTAAGGTACTTTATCCCACTTATTCAAATTATCTTGAGTCATTACAAGCAAATGGAAACCTCAAAGAGATAACCTTTAACTCCCTTGTGAATAAATTTTCTAAGAGAGAGAAAGATTTTGGGAAGAAGACAACTCCTCAGTCTTTTGAAGAAGCTATGTGTCTTACACATAGAGGGAAGAATCATGCTCAAGATTCTTCTATAGGAAGAGGTGGTGGAAGAGGAAGAGGAAGAAGAAATTTCAGAGGCGGGGGGGCAGGCACTCTCAAGGAGAAAAGTCTGGTCTTCATTGCATACGTTGCAATAGAGATGGATCACATGATGCATCCACATGCAAGTTTCCTTGGGACAAAATTGAGCAGGAAAAAAATCAGCCAATGGTAAAACCAATGACAAAGAGAAAGGTAAAGCACCTTAATCCACTCACTATGTTGTGGCACATTATAATATTGGAGTAATTGAAGACTTGTTTAATGCTTCATTTGCTTCTTGGAAAAATGATTGGTTGCTTGATTTAGGAGCAACTTGCCACATGACTTTTAGAAGAGATTTTTTTGAAGAATTGACTGACAATGTTGATGGAGCAGTATAATTTGCAGAAAAAGCAAAACTCAAGCCATCAAGGCTTAGCACAATCAAGCTCAAATTGCTTGGTCTTCCAGACTGCCTTTTGCATGATGTTTTATATCTCCCACAGCTGAGGAGAAACTTTTTTTCCTTGGTCACATCTGCAAACAAGGACACTCCATTCATATGTTTGATGGAAAGGTTGAGGTGAGAAAAGCATCAGATCACTCACTTGTCATGACGGGGATAGAAGAAGAAAGACTTTTCAAGTTGCAAAGTACCTCTTCTCATGCACAAAATTTCTCATACAATTCTCATTATGATGAAGGTACATTTCCATCAAATCTATTATGGCATGCTAGATTTGGACACTTGAACTATGACAACCTTCTCTTGTTGAAGAAAAATTGTGTTACTTGTTTGCCTACAATTCCTAGGAAACTTAAGCAATGTGATGCTTGCATTCTAGGAAAGCATAGCAAACATTCTTTTCATGATTCACATTCCAGAGCACATAGAAAACTTGAACTCATTCATTTAGATTTATGCGGTCCAATGCATATTCTTTCTACAAATGGAAATAAATATATGATGAAATTTATTGATGACTACACCAGAATGTGTTGGGTTTATTTATTAAAGAACAAATTTGATGTTTTTCAAACATTCAAGAACTTTCATACATGGATTTAAAAGGATGCACAATCTCATATTGGCTCTATTCGCACTGATAATGGAAAATAATACACTTCAAATGAATTTGAAAACTATCCTCGCCAGCATGGGATCAAACATCAAACAATTGTGCCTTATAATCCCCAATAGAATAGAGTAGCTAAAAGAATGAATATGACAATCTTAAATATGGTACGTTCCATGATGTTTTTCAAGAATGTAAAATTGATGTTTTGGGTTGATGCAGTTCTATATGTTGTATATGTGAACAATAGATGTCCATCTAATGCTATAAGAAACAAGACTCCATATGAAATGTGGTATGGCCACATTCCTTCGATAAAGCATCTTAGGGTCTTTGGTTCCACCTGTTATGCCTTGATACCAAAGGTACATAGAAACAAACTTGGTGCAAGGAGTCGTAAGTGTATCTTCGTGGGGTATCTAAATATCTCCAAAACATATTGTCTTTATGATGAAGTTAATAAAAACTTTGTTTTATCTAGAGATGTAATATTTCTTGAATCTTCCAAAGATGACAATGTTGTTGAACGACAACTTAATCACTTGGATAGATTCGGACATGCAAAATCATTTCAAGAATTTGATAATCAAATTCCACATCTTGAATGGGGGATTCCTATACTGGATCAACCTGTGGAATCTTGTTCTGAAGCATTCTCTCCCCCACATGAAACTCCAACCACTGATGATACTTTGAGTGATGTGATTGACAGAATTGGGAGACTCAATATTGATTCAATCCCAACTCAGTCAACTAAGTAGCCTGGACCATCTCAAAAAGGTCACCCAAAGTGGCTGACAAAGACACTTGAAAGTGTTCATCTTGATGAGGTTGGAAAGGCAGGAACAAGAATTTCAACCAGGAAAAATGGAGGTGATGTAGATGATTCTAATTCACCTCTTGATATGGATGTTTCTTATGATTGTGAATTGAATTTGTCTACAGATTTTGAACCAACTTCCTTCAAAGAAGTCGCTTCTCATGATGAAGAATGGAAAGAATGATGAAAAGGAGTATGATGCTTGATAAAGTTGGCACTTAAAGCTGGATGATTTCTCCATGGAACCACCAATTGGATGCAAGTGGGTCTACAAGAAACAAAAAGTGATGCCTCACTTAACAATCACAAAGCCAGGCTTGTGGCAAAAAGTTTTGCACAGAAGGAAGGGGCCGATTATGAGGAGACTTTTGCCCCCACAGCAAAATGGGCTACCATCCAGACACTCTTTGCCTTAACAACTCAGGACGGTTGGAAAGTCCATCAAATGGATGTAAAAATTTCTTTCTTGAATGGAGATCTGAAAGAGAATGTTTTTATGTCCCATCCTGAAGGATTTGTTGTGAAGGGACATGAACATAAAGTATGCAAACTTGTGAAATCCTTGTATGGCCTCAAGCAAGCACCACAAGCTTGGTATGAAAAGTTAGCTGAACATCTTCTGAAACTCAACTTCAAACATTATGATGTTGATGATGCAACTTTGTTTGTCAAGAAAGTTGGTAAAATAGTTGTATATCTTGTGGTATATGTAGATGATATTTTGATGACATGGAACAATGAGAGCTACATTGCATCCATAAAGAAGGAATTGAGGAAAGGTTTTAAAATCACTGACTTGGGCTATGTTCACTACTATCTTGGTATTGAAGTAACTCAACATCCGAAGTCCATATTCCTCTCTCAAAAGAAGTACAATTGAGATCTATTGAACAGGTTTGACATGGCTGAGTGCAATCCTCTTACTACTCCAATGGAACAAAACTTAAAGCTCACATCCATTGAAGTAAAATAATTTGAGGATGGAACAAAGTATAGGCAGCTTGTGGGAAGTCTCAACTACTTGACTACTACAAGACCAAACATTTCATTTGATGTTGGAATCCTCTCCAGGTTTATGCAAAAGCCTTGTGAGGGACATTGGTTTGCTACAAAAAGAGTTCTAAAGTACTTAAAGGGAACCTAAGACTTTGGACTCAAGTATACATAGGTGGGCGACTTCAGCTTGATTGGATACTTTGATTCAAACTTCGATGGAGACAAAGAAAATGGGGTATCTACTTCAGGTTATGCTACAAGTCTTGGATTAGGAGTTGTCTCCTAGAGATGACACACAGTTCTAGTAGATTCCACAACAGAGGCAGAATATGTGGCAACAGTTGAGGCAACAAAAAAAATTGTGTGGCTTAGGAAAATTCTGGAAGATTTGCAGGTAAAACAAGTACATTCAACTCCACTCATGATTGAAAACACCTCTGTAATAAAGTTGGCTAAGAACCCAAAGTTCCATGATTGAACGAAGCAATACAAAATACCATCTGATTCAACATATGTTGAGGCCAAGACAATCCATCTACACCATTGTTCCACTAATGAGGAGATTGCAGACATCTTCACCAAAGCACTTGGAAGAGAAAAGTTTGAAAGATTCAGAATGATGCTTGGACTCACCAACTCCTTCAGATTAAGGGGGGGAATGTTGACACCTAATCATTGGGATTGGGTGAAAACTTGTAAATAATGTAAATAGTAAATAATGGAAAATGAAGAATCATTGGGTGGTGAAGCCCAAGAGTCACTCTCTCGTGTATATAACCATGAGTAATCTTAATGACTAAACAAAACTCATTTGAGGAGTTACCTCCTGGCTTGACAAGTTGTGATAAGTGTGTGGATGGATTTGATCACCATTGGCACGTGAATTTGATTCTCTATTCAGATCTCAATCTTGTTATGTTAGTTTTGAGAGATACGAAAATGAGAACAAAGGTTATGGTTTCTTAATTTTTGACTAGGTGTAATTGTATTTGACTTGAATATTACCTCATATGTTGTTTTTATATAACATTTTTTTTTTATAAATTTGATACTAAATTTTATTACATAAAATTTAGAGAAAGGAATTTCGCCATCCATATCCAAAGGGTTTTAAGAATTACTTTCATGAATGAACAAATGACATTTGAAAACTATGGCAAAAAACATGCTTATGATAAAGGAATATGTGTATGATGTCATATGGAAACATTATAGGGAGGAAGACAACAACTTTGTATGACATACCTATGTTTCTTTTTAATGTGGTGAGAACGGATTACACATTTTTAATGAGGTGTGAATGTATAATGATGTAATCCATGTAAGTAAAGTAATTGACCATCCATTTTAGATTTTTTTTTTCTTGGGAAAATTAAAGAATATATAGACAAATAATGAAGAATAAAGAATATAGAGAGAAATAATGATTCTTAAGGTTAATTTTTATATTTGTTTGCATTTTGAAATATACTTTATTTATTTTTTTATTCAAACTGATGTTTATAATATACATATTCATTTTAAACATAAATAATTAAATCATAATCATAATCAAAAAAGATTTTTTCATTCTTTATTTATTTTATTTTTATTTTATTTATTTTATTTTATTTTTAATTAAATAATAATTTTATAAATAAAATATGATCTCACATTACTAATCCATAATTAAAAAACACAAAACAAAAAACATAAAAGTATTCACCACATTGATTAGCCTGAATAATACATCGTTGTTATCGCCATTAGAGCCGACAATCCTGTGCATATAAATGTGTTCAAGCTACAATCTGGCTTCAACGCATGTGTTTGTAATTGTATATATTGTTCCTGTTTATGTTAATTCCACCCTGCAAAACAACTTCACTAGATAAAAAAATAACTTGGGAGCAAGGAAAGAAAAGAAAGTTTCAAAGAGAGAATTGCAAAGATCTATGTGGACCTCTGACGAGAAAATCATAAAGGAATTCATTATATAGCCATATAGTCAGGGAAGGAATAGTTGAGCCATTGGGTTCTTACACGGGGGGTATTGACCGTTGATCATGTGGTTTATATGTGTGGTTGATTGATGAATTTAGATTGGTTTTTCTAGAAGAGTGTCCCTCTTTCCACATCTAGAAGAGTGTCCCTCCTCCAATTCTACCTCATTTGTTGTCGTTCCCAATCCTCTTGCTCCAACACTGGACTATATTGAAGGAACCAATGACGACATCTTTCTAAATATATTTAAATTGTTAATACATCTATAATAGACTTCGTCAACAAACAAATTGAAAGAATAAGGTGACAAGAATTTTTCACAATGGGAGGGAACTTGACCTCGACGTTGTCTAACATGAGTAGAGCGGGGCGTCGATACGACATTGACATAGCTGTGGGAATTTTCATTCTCATTTATGTCATTAAGTTGGTCTAATACACATATATCCGCATGTAGGGCCGAACAAATGCAAGTCAAACAACTGAAAACCCAGTTCCAAAGCGACCGAGGCCTGTAATCTCCAATCCTAGGTATTTTGACTTGGATTTGTATAAGGGTTGCAAGAAAGATAAAGATGGTTTTCCAAGATAGCATGAATGACTAGCCTGTAGGATTGTATGTTGTGGGATGAAATGGTATGAACCATATTACCCAATGCAACAAAAAAAACATTGTATACAACACATTAAAGTGGCAAAGATAACTCCAGAGCATAATAATAATGAGTTGCACAACAATCCCAAAGTAACAATTCTAAAATATTTCAAATGTAATGTTTATTACTGACATAACCCCAAATTGAAACCAAGCACAATGAAATATGAAATTAGAAGCATAATATTCCACTCACATTACTTGCCCATTATTGTGAAATGGCCAACACGAGGCACATAGTGCTATAATGATACAATAAGCTCTCCCAAAACAAAAAAGGGTTGAGCTCTCCCAAAACAAAAATGGTGTCGACTTGCAGTTTCTACCGACATTGCAGTAGCTAACACAACAATAATAATAGTAGTATATATATTTTAAATTGAAGGAGATGCACATCCGTAGTGAGATTGGACATTTTAATTATTTGTATTCAATCAAACAATGTACATTTTTTTATTATTAGAAATAAGAATTTTTATATTTAGTGATTATGCTTTTTCAAAATAAATTTCTTAAACCTTCTATTCCTTTGGTGTACCTTTGCACCTTTAGGGGCAATTGTTAGTTTATAATGTTAAATAAGAAAATCTCTCCTCTATAAAACATTTCACTATTTTAAATACAAATCTATATAGTTATTTATTTTTTAATTGTCATGTAACATAAAATACTCATTTTAATCATTTTTATCACTTGAAGCTTGAGTGAAAGATTATCACCAATTTGATTCTCAATACACCTCGTAATGGTTATATTTGAAAACCTCAAATATGCATGTTATACGTAAACATATTTTTATTTAATAGAAAGTTGTTGGTTTTTTCTTTTCTTTTTTTGAAAAAAATACCTAAAAACCTTCAAAACTACATGATGTTTTAATACACTCCATAAGAACCACTAGGTCGTTTCTCAATAAAATAAAAAATAAAAAAACTTATTAACCATCTTTATTTTTTTTTTCTGTTGTGGTTCACAGCCGACAACTGGTTGCTACATCCACAGGAACGGATCACGGCAGTTCCCCGAAGGGAACTGCTCGTCGGCTTTTTCTATGCTAAGCCTGGCCCCAAGGGCGTCGAGGAGATTTGACCCCGTGACCTCCCATAGCGAGGTACTTAGCAACGGGAACTCGACCATTTGAGCTATCCCTTGGGGTTTAACCATCTTTATAAATCCATCACAAATGATCATTAACCCTTGGCGAGAAACATACATGTAGTTAATTTTTAACCCTTAAAACTTACGAGTCTATAATTTTTTTTTATATTCTCTCCACAACCACAATGTCTATAATTATTTATTTCTTTTTATCACATAACATAATGATAATGTAAGTGACAATATATCTCAAATTGAACTTTAACACATCTTAATGTTCTAAATACAAATTGTATATGTTTAAATCTTATTATTATTATTATTTTGCAAGCCGAAATTTCTATTGATTAGCTAGGAAAAGCATACATTAAACAATTTTTTGTTGCAGTGTGCCACTAGGGAAACTAGACTAGTGATGGAAAAATAAATCCTTTGTACAAAAGAGTACATTTAAATTGCAAAAACTAAAGTTTGGCAAAGTTTCTTCATGAAATACAATTATAACAAAAGTATATGCAAAGTTTACTAGAGCAAAATGGTAGGTAATCTGCCTATGATCAGTAATAGTTGTAGGAATGCAAACAATAAAAAGATGTTGTTATCCACTGTGAAAGAAATAATAGTGATGTCTAGACTGAAGTTGATACATATATAGGAGATCAGTAGTTCCCTGGAAGGTTGTACCCTTCCCCTTGAGAAGTAGAGCTTCAATTTTAGCGAGCCTCATAGCTACATTTATGTATTCAAATGAGTCTCTATTTGATTGCTCCTTATCCTTTAGTATAATGGTGTTCCAATCTTTGATTAGTGCAGAGGAATGGATTGATTCCCAAGGGGTTGATAAAGAGAGTTTGACATCAGTGCAACCCAAATTAGCTAAATAACTTGCCACTTTAATTTTTTTGTAAATAAGATAGTTTATATTAATTCAAAATCTGGTATTTACAATCTGAGTGAGGTGGCGTGAGCAGGATGCTCAAGCACCATAACCAATTTTTTCTTTCACAATGATTACATAAAAGGCCTCTCTTACATCTCCTGGAGTATCTTTTATAGTGATATACAGAAAATCTCTTTCTTCTAAGCTATGAATATTTTTTGAGATATCTCTTACAGTGACTTACAAAAAACCTCCTTCTTCTGAACTAAGAAGATAGAGAAAATAGATAGAGGATAGAAGGAGGGTTGCAAAATTTTCCAAAAAAAATCCTTGATTTGAGAGGGTGATAACTGAGAATGATTGGAAAAACTAAAATGCCAAGAGTGGCATTGATGTCGGGGGTGTTGTAGACAAAAGGAACCTTCTAGAGACTTGGAAAAAATAGTAGAGAATTTACCATTACACAATGTTATCCAAGGGCTTATCCTCCAAACTGATGGGTTTCTCCGGCGTGCTTCCTGCTAGAGCGTCTGTCGCTTCCTGTTGACTGGTGGAGGCTCCTTTAGTTTCTTTTTTGATGCTCGAAGATCCTCCTCCGCTAGCCTGCATGGTAGCCATGTGCTTCTTGAGCAGTGCATAGTGCGGCGAGTTTCACATGACAAAGTGGCGATGATGGATTGCTTACACGTAGATCGTAAATTTATCACTTAAAATATCTAACTTCTTCTCCACAGATTTTGTGTTTTCTGATTATTCCTGTAATGCTAGCTCAAGAATTCTTTGAGCTGCCAAGAAAGTTAAATGGTGCAGCTGTACAAATTTTCCCTGGCCTGGGTGAGGCCCGTGTCAGGAATTCATTCAAATTCAGTATCAACTGCTTCAAAGGTCACTCTACATCTTATGTTACACCCCTGTTGTTCCAGGTTATGGATTTGATCCTGGGTTTCAGGGTTGACCGAGACAACCTAGTTAAGAGTAGCTCGTCTCGCAGAAGTCTTCGCCTTGGTGCAATGTTGCCTACTTGGGTTATCCCACTTGGATTTTTGTGGCCGCATCTGGGAGTAGGGTCAAAGCTATGTCGAGAGGCCATGATTCAAAAGGAAATGGGTTTGTGGGGGGGAGGATCTCTAGATAAAGGAGATGAGAGTGATTGTGCTAGGGTGAAAAGAATGGTGGGGAAGAGTGAGTTGAATGGGGTATTCATAGGTGGAGTGGGCTGGCGTGACAAAGTTATTGAATGCTGCTAGAAGGAGGTGCAACACTGTAATGAGGGAGCATGTATCGATACTGATTGAAGGGGCCAAATGGTGGTGACTCTGAGGGGACGTTGTAAGCAGGTCAATGCCTACTTCATGTGAGTAATTGGGACGATTGCAGTTCGAGGAAATCATAATGAGTTGATGCGGGAGGTGTACCATTCCTTTTCTGGAGAGTGATAGTCGATCTCATTATTGAGAGAGACCCGTACTCCTGGTATCAATGTTACTTATTGTTTTGCAGTCCTGACGGAGAAGACCCTCCTCCAGGTCCCTCCATGCAAGGGAGCAGATTCTTGAGTTGCCAGTTGTTCATTCATTTTCCAGTATGTCCGCCAAGTTGTTTGCCTTCCTTCTTACGGCCTGGAAGTGGAGCCCACTTAGCTCACCAATGTGTTAGATGATGCGGTGTAAGGTTTTGTCGAGCCGCTAGTTGTCCATTAGCTTTGTTAGCGCTTGAAATTTCACCTCAGGCTGAAAAAGGTAAACTTCAAGGCAACATCAAACCACTTAGCCTCGTAGCTAGCCCTACGGGGCGGGAGAGGGCTCTCTCCGGTCTATCTCGGTAAAGATCTTCAATGGGTGAGATAACCAATGTGGAAACACTGATTTTAGGCTAGTAAACTGATAAAAAGGTTTGATTTAGGATTTTTAGGGTTTTGGTGGAAAATTGGGGAAAGGCAATTTTGGGTGTGGGGATTGGACACAGTTTTCACAGGGGGTTCTTTTGGGCAAGGTAGGAGACTATATTGATGCCTTTGAAAGATTTGAATGGATGAGAATGACTGGTGAGGAGCTAAGGAGAGCAAGCAATCACCTTGAATTCTCTTCAAACAGCTGAAAACATTGATATTAAGCAAACTTAAAGGCAGAGCATAGCAACCATGAATTCTACCTTAACACTTCATTTGCCTAATTTGCAGAAGAAAAAGTAAGAAGATGATTCACATAAAAAACTTACAAGTACAATGAGAAGAACACCATCAATACATGTAACCACAAGAATCCCAAAAAGGACTGCAAAACCCTGGTCTTCCTTAGCCAAAAATTGCAGAGATACAATGAGTAATACAATAGAAGCTTTCTCCCTCAAGATTCCAACCATGAAAATGACTAAGAAAGTAAATAATATAGGCAAGCTAACATCTTTCCTTGCCTATAGGGGTCGAGCTCACTATCCTAGGAGCTGTTTCAACCAATTCCAAACTAATCACTAAAATCTAGGCAGTCAAAACAACTTGCCTCTATAAGCTAGGAAACCAATTCATCCATTTAATTTTTGCCTATCTCATGAATGAATCTTCTATAAGAGATAAAAAGTGTCAAAATATCATAAAATTACATCATTTACATCAAGGAGGATCAAAATTCACTCCAAAAAGTCAAACCTAGTCAAAACTGCGTTTTGCTGAGCTGTAGGCACAATTTCTGTGAAAATTGCCCAAGAGGTCGCGCACTGATTCTAAAGAGGTCGCGCACCTTTGGAGCAGTTTTTGAGGAACTTCCAGGTGTCAAAATGAGGCACAAGTGGGCTTTTTGGAAAGGTCTGGATGTCTACTTTCCAACCCAAGTGGAATTTCTAAATTTGGTGTCCATTTTCTCCTCCAAATTGCAATCTCCCAAGACTGCTTCCTGTGTGTCAAAAAGGTGGCAGAAAGTCATTTTTTGCTTGTTTTTTTACCTTCTGGAGGCTCAAAACTTGGTGAAATTTCTTGATCTTCACTGAGCAAGTGTATTTTTGCATGAAAAATCCAAAAATACAAACTTTTCCTGAAATGGACCTCCCAATCGAAAGGGTTGCGCACGGTGCGCGACCTCTTGGGAGCAAAAACCTGTGTGTGGCACAAAAAATTCACAATTGACAAAAATTTCTCCAAATTTCTTGAAATTTGGGTTGGGAGTCCGCAATCAAGTACCATGCTCATTCAAAGAGGCTTTGGCCAAAATTTGGAGCGGATTGGGCCTTTTCCGTCGTTTTAGTGCCTTGGCCAACCTCCTTGGATTTGGCGATTGTAGTTTTGACATTTCTCTAAAAAAAATGACACTTGTGAAAAAAGTGAAGGAGGTTTTTCTTCTTTGGAATATTGTGGACAAAAACCTCTCTCAGTTTTCCCAAATTCATCTTTTATTTCTCTGAAACACCATTTGAGTGAAACTTATCCCGATGTGTGAAACAAGGAATTTTGCTGAAATGAAGCGAAATGAAGGGGATAAGGGGCTTCTAAATTCTTGGGGAAATTTTTGGAAGTAGGGAGGGATGTTAGGAAGCAGTGGAAAGTGGAATATCAGAGATTGAGTGAGGGGAATGGGTCCAAAAGGGAAAAACACAGGCCCAACCTAGAAAATTGCCAAGTTGTAGCTAGAAACTAGGGTTTGTGCGAAAATGAGGAATTTGGGGAATTTCAGTGATGGGAAGCATTTGGTAAGGTAATTTAAGGATAGGGGAAAGTGTATGAACATCAGGAAGCAAGTTTTTCCGATGATTTGACCGTCCAAGAGAAATTGCCTTCAAAACCCTTGGAGAGGGAAATGATCTTACCTAGGCGCAACTGAAGCATGAACAAGGTGTAAAATGACTCATTAGACACTGAAATGATAATGAAAACCCTATGAATGATGATAGACTCAGCTGAATAGTGACATAGATTGGCATTTGGGAAACTTTGAAAAGAAGTGAGAGAAACCCTAGACCTAATGCCTAGTGACCAAATTTTACTTGAAGACTCACTGAAATGACAAAATTTGACCTTGACACTTCAAAATCACTTATTAAGAGAATATTTGATCACTGGAGGAAGGCTGGAAAGACTGAAACTAACAAGCTTCATGACCGTCATTCCTTATTGAAGCTTCCTACAGGCTTGGGTGGTGAGAGTTGAAGCTGCCACTATGAGCGGCCAAAATATTTGGGCTTTTGCAATTTCCAGACCATGCTCCAAAGCTTGGAGTTCAGCGAAATTATTGGTGGTTGTACCCAGGTTACCTGTGTATATACATATTATCTCCCCTTGAGAGTTTTTAAAGACACCCCCAAAACCTACAACCCCTAGATTTCCTTTGGCAACTCCATCGTCATTCAGTTTGAGGATATCTTTGTCAGGTGGGTGCTAGTGGTAGGGCGCTCACTAGTTTGATGTTGCTAGAGTTAGAGTGTTCTAGGGGGGGGGGAATGTAGCTCGAGGAGATTAAGGATCCTCTGATCAATAGGGATTAACTTGCCACTTTATTACCATAGCATTGAACATGAATTAGAATGACTGCCTGGATTTGTGTTAGTAGCTCTGTTATTCTTGAAATGTAATTTTCCAATCTCCAGCAAGAGGATACTTTGTTTAGATTGGTACCATTTTGAAGACACTTGTGAATATTGATAACAATATGAGAATCCCCCTCCACCAGCAATTTTGTGAAAACCTTAGGATTTTTCCAAGCTAATTCCCTTTTCTAGAGAAAAATGTTTCATTGCATTATTACTATTGATTCCCATTAAACCAACAATGATGAAGAGGCAATCTCCTTGGTGATTATGAAATATGCCTCCATAGTGTGATGTTCTAGAATTTCCTTTTGACGTGCCATCAAAATTATATTTGAGGAAATTTTGTGGAGGTCGAGACTAAAGCATCAGGGACAAGGTGTTGAGAAATCTAGGGGTAGTTAGATTAGGTGATTTCTCTTACTTTGATAACTGCTTGTGATGTACTTTCACTTAACTTGATGTCCTTGTTATTAGAATCTTCTTTCCCTTTATTATTATTGTGTTCTTTATCATCAAACAATTTCCAAACAATAAAGATCAATGAGACAAGAGGACACAAAATGTAGTCTGCTAGCTAGGGCCAAAACCTCTCCTCTTGAGAGGAAAACCCACAAGAATTATTCTCTTCTTATAGAATG
Source organism: Pinus taeda (assembly GCA_000404065.3). NCBI lineage: Eukaryota > Viridiplantae > Streptophyta > Pinopsida > Pinales > Pinaceae > Pinus > Pinus taeda. The sequence continues at coordinate 58,797 of APFE031733023.1, forward strand.
TTCAAATGACGAATTCCAAGACCTATGACCCAAGAAAAAGGCCCCTCCAATACCAATTCAAACCTCTCCTTTTGATCATATTGTCTTCCAAAAAGTCAACGCTAGTCAAACTTGTTGCAATGCTCTAAATTTCTGCTTCACTTTAGAATTTGGCTTATATTATAGGTCTACAACTTTTGGCCTACTTTCAGTCTCTGCAGTTTCGCATGTGTGAGTAGATTAGGGCAAAATTATGTTTTTTCTCTCCTTCGCTTGGGCTGATCCTTTTTCCTTGGTAATTTAGCTTTGCAAACCAATCTTCTTGACACCTAACTTAGCTCCTCTTAATGTGACTGTAATTCGGTCCAACTGCATCAAATTGATGCCCTTATAATTTCGTACCTGTGAGGTGAAGTATCCCTAAAAACAGTTCGATTCTTCCTCTTTTATTCTTCTCCCCAACACTGGTTAATCTTGTGCTTCAACAAAGTTGTTGGATGTCTCCCAAATGAGGTCGAATACCTCTATATATATGCTTTGTTTGGAGCCCTAATTAGGCCAACCTGACATCTTTGTAGGCTGAATTTTCCTTGCATGTAGGCCAACATCTCTTCTTGAAGGTTGGCTTGTCTTGGAGGGTGTCTTTTTACATTTTGACTTTACAATAAATTTCTTTTACATGATACAATATTCCCAATAGGGTCTTTACATATGACAATGAATTTTATGACTCTTAGACTTTATGACAAAGCTTTAGAAGCACTCAATGGGTGCTTGACCTACAAATAAAAAGATCATGAACATAAAACCCATGCTTCAAAATAATAATAATAATAAGTTTTCTTTTTCTCTTTAGATCAAATAAAATCATGATTACATTAGACATTATGAAGACCATACCTAGTTACACAATTCAACATTCCCTCTTAACTAGGGAGGCATTCATAATCCATACAAGGTACTTGGACATTCTCATACTGAAGAATTCTCATAAGAAGATTCAATTTGGTAAGCCATCTCATAAGCTATTTATTCAACTTATATAAGTGCATCTCATCATATCAACCAACATTTTCATATAGCAAGGCCTTGACTAACACTCTATCTCTCTAAAAGAATAGAGCATAATGTTGAGGAGACAATGACTAATAGAGACCTTCATCGTCGTCTCTCAAGGCACATACCCCATCCAAATGTTCATAAGGTATGTCCTTCTAGGACCATTCCCATCTTGGATGAACACATCCTCATGGAGTTTCCTCTTTGAATACTCTTGCCTATTGGATGCCCTACCTCAACCTCAAGGAGTACCAAAATCAATCTCAAATGCTTACCCAATCCTCCATTATTTATTCATAACATGAAGACAAGAGTGATGTGTCTATCTCCCCCTCTCAACTAGGGAGGATCTACTCATTCCTATAAAAGGAATATACCGAATCTCCCACTTAACAAGGGACTTGTTACTGACATCAACTCTCTTTGATGGAGATCATGGTACTATCAGTTGCCTGTAGGTCTCCTCCTTTCTACATCATGTCATGAACTTCAACTTTTTCATCATGTAGCCTTCTTCTTCTTCGTAGGGCATCAACCATCTTCTCCATCACTTCCCTTCAATGAAACATAGTGTTGGACCAATAGTTATATCATCCTTCTCTTCATTGGAAAGTGATCTTCTAGCCGACATTTCACTATACTTCATAGAACTACATTTTCTAAGTCATGTTTTCGGGATCTTCCATCCAATCTCATGAGTACTATTTGTAGGTGACTTCTACAACCTTCTTTTGGTAGCCCTATTACAATCCAACTAGATATTTTCTCAAAAATAAAAAATGAACATCAAATCAACATTACCTCTTTATGATGGCCTTTCATGACATCAACTTCTTATAATACAACATCCTGTACATGCATGAATCCATCTCCAAGACATACATTACCAAGGTTTTACTTTTCCAACATATCATGGTCTTCATATCTTTCTCCATAGAGATATCATAACTAATCCTTCTAGTTATCAAATGTTGATCACTTATCTCATCTTAGTAGATGCATCTTCTCACGAACTCTTCTTTCACCTTTCTTAACATATTTCTTTCTTAGGATTGTCTATACACAGTTCCTTCATTATGGGAACCATAACTGCTAACCACCCAATATTATTCATGAGGTCATAGTATATTGATTTCATCTTGTCATTATGTAGAAGAATTCAAGGCACATTGTTTGTGTGCCTCTTCCTTCTTTTGGTCATCTAGACTTCCTTTTAGCAACTTCCTTTCCTTACTTGAAGATGAAAGTCCTTCAACCAACTAGACATGCTGCACTTCCTTGTCACCATAACTTCATCCTTCTAACCAGTGGGTCCCACACAAGATGGAATGTAGACTATCCGCAAGACACTTTCTTCTTCTAAGTAGAGGTGAACCTTCTAACAAATATTCCAATGGAGGATCTTGATGATCCTCATTTTGCAAATGCTTCCTTATAATGATGACGAGGTGTGATGATTCCTTATCTTGCTAGATGACTCTCTCCAACCACTCAACATATTACTTTGGTTATCCTTATATGCTTCCAATGAAGATGTCATGCACTACGATTGCTTCAACCATACAAACTTCTACTTAGCCTATCCTTTCATGCCTCTATGATGATGTCATCTCTATCTTTGCTACATTTCATCCTATACTTGTGATACTTTCTAAATTTTATGTTCATGAAAATGTGTGAGAGACCTTCTAATAGTGGAGGTCTATCACTTCTCCCTTCTTTGACTTCCTCTTTTCAACTTCTTCCACTTCTTCGGTGACATGGGCTTAAATTTTTTCATTTCTCTTTTTGTTGTCATTCTTGAGTTTAGGACAATTCCTGTTGAAATGCCCATATTCAGTGCATTCATAACATTGGATCTTTGACATCTCAATTTTCTTTGAAACTTCTTTCACGGCTTAAACTTTCCAAATTTCCCTTTCTTCCTTGTCGTTGTTGCATATGCTTGAGTTTTTTCATTTGACCCAACATCGTTCTTCACCTTAAATCTAGATTTTTCAATCTTGCATAATGACCACAAATCATTGAATGGAGTGGTTTCCTTCTTCCCATAGATGCTTGATACAAATTCCCCCATTCATCAGGTAATGCATTGAGTACTAGGGTGCTCATCTATGGATCAAACATTATTCTCCAAGTTCTTGTAGTTGGAATTTGATCTGAGATACCTTCATGGTGTATGAAGCTACCTTCTTCCTTTGAGACTTTCATCTTGTATAGTTTGGTTCTTAAAGATATGATTTCACCTGCAGTACTTACAGAAAACAACTCCACCAATCTGCCACAGATCTCCTTCGTTGTCTTCAATTTTGTAACATAAGGGATGACAGAATCCTTGATTGACTCTATGAGGATCCTGTATGCCCTTATTTCTCCTTTCATGTACTTTGATAGTGCTTGATATTTCTCTTGAGATGGTTTGGTGATGGAGCACTTTACATATTCAATAACTTCATTCTCCATGAGAATTAAATTGATTATGTTAGGTCCCTATACTACTAGTGTAGCCACTTATTATTATTAGTGAAACCCCCGTATTGTATTGTTGTGCCCATGTAGTCCTCATATTGTTATTATTGTGGCCCATAGAAGCCCACTATTGTTATTGTTGTGCCCTTACATTATTATTGTTAAGTTGACTATGATTATATTATGGCCCTTAGACTCCTATATATAGAAAGAATGTCTTGTCATTTGTATCATCCAGGAATTGTTCATTTGTGTAATTTAAAGGAGGTTTCCCCCTCTAAAAGGCTTATTTTGAAGTTGTTGATCTAACTCTTCTTATATTTTGTGAGTTGGTTTCATAACATTTGGTATAAGAACTTTGGAATCTAGGGTTTCGCTGCTTCAAATATGTCATCATGGAATTTTCACTATAAATTTTTTTTATACGAAGTTTCAGACATTGAAATTAAAACCCATTTGAGCCAAAATCTTGTTGAACCTCGTGTCTGAATTTCAGATCTTTTCTCACTATATTTTCGGAGATATGAGCTGAGGAAATTAGGGATTTTGCAGGCTCTAGAATTCCATCTCAAATAGGTCATCATGGAATTTTCACTATAACTTGTTTTCTACGAAACTTTAGAAGCTTACATTAAAACCCATTTGAGACGAAATATTACTAAACCTTGACTATAAATTTCAGATCTTGGTTCGCTATAGTTTCAAAGATAGGATCCAAGGAAGTTGAGGTTTTTGCAAGCTCCCGAATTCCATCTCAAACATGTGACCTTGGGAAAATCTTCATAACTGTCTCTCTGAGATCCATATTCAAATTTCTTAAAAAATGATAGAAAGAGGACAAAATGTAGCTTTTTAGCTATTGTTTTTAGGGCCGAAGGTTGAAACAGTGACACGTGACACTGTGTACAAGTTTGCTCTACTAAAACAGTCTATAATTAGGACATCATGAGAGATTAGGCATAACTCTTCCTTGAAGAATCAAATCTCGATCAAACATATGGGGTTGGAAATAGGACTCAGAGGGATACCATCGGACGAAATTTCAGAACTTGGAGATCCAAAATGATAGAGTTACAATCGTTTCAAGGTCAAGCTCCTAAAAGAAAGAAAAAGAGATATGAGGAAGTTTGATGGAAAGGATCAATAACTTGGATACTATAGATGGAGCAATATTTTGATCTACATGATGTGAAACTATTACAAAAGGTGTGTATTGCATCTTTATATTTAGAACCAAATCAATTTGTATGGTATAGAGGGCTTTGTTCTCGTAAACCACTTGTCACCTGGTCAATTTTCACGGAGGAAATGATATCACATTATGAGGATACACAGAGCAACACCTTCTTTAGCCAATTGATAAATATCAAACAAAAGAGTTCAATGGAAGAGCACATTGAGGACTTCTAAAAATTTAATATAAGGGTAAATGATATTCTATAGAAGCAGATGATTGATGTCTTCATAGGGACTTTAAATGATAACATTCAACATGAGTTTCGTCTTTAGGAACTTGATTCATTGGAGAAGGCATTCAGGTTGGAAAGAAAAATTGAAAGCAAAATTATGGCAACAAGGAATCCTACCACTCACAACTATAAAGATGGAAGTGTTGTTGCTCATAGCCTTCCACAACCTACAAAGTTGAACCACAACAATATGGACAAAAAAAGAGAAAAGGGCTTTGTTCATTGTGATGAAATACACTTAAAGGTATTAAGATATGCTGAGAATAAATTAATTTTAACATAGATTGTGAGGGAGGAAGAGAAAAGAATCAAAAAGATCAAAGAAGCAGGAAGTATACACCAGGACTCAACCTAGAGAAAGAAGACATGACATTCTGACCGTATCTTGTATGCATTGTAGGAATTACACTCCTCAAACTCTATCAAGATAGAAGACTACTCAAGAGAAAAAGGTTCAAGTAGTGAAGATCACATTGAGCATCAACAACAAGTTCTCCAACTTTTAAAGGATAACCTCACTTTGGTGCAAAATCAAATGAAACAACATGCATATCAACATCGCAACGAAAGAAGTTTTGAAGTAGGCAAATGGGTATTTTTACGGCTACAACCATACAAACAAGTGTCCCTCAAGCAAGCTGAGAAGGATAGTAAATTATCACTAAAGTATTATGCTCCTTACAAGGTGTTGCAAAAGATTGGTACTATGGCATACAAATTGGAGCTTCATTCATCTTCCTAAACGCACCCAATTCTCCATGTTTCATGTTTAAAAAAGGTTATAGGTGGCAAGCTCCCATTTCAAACAATATTGCCTAAACTTGACGAGAAAGGAAAAATCATATTGGGACTTGAAGTAGTCACAGAATCAAGAACCCGACAACTCCAAAATCGATCAATTTCAAAGTATCTCATAAAGTGGAAGAACTTACCCACTGAAGATTCCACATGGAGGACAAGAATTTTATACAGACGCATCCAGAACTACTCAAGCGTTGAGGACAACACTTTTTGAAGGAGAGGGCATGTTATGTCCATATACTACTAGTGTAGCCCCTTATTGCTATTAGTGTGACCCCCATATTGAATTGTTGTGCCCCACGTAGTCCCCATATTGATATTATTGTGCCCCATAGAATCCCACTATTGTTATTGTTGTGCCCTTATATTATTATTGTTATGTCGGTTTTGATTGTATTGTGGCCCCTTATACTCCTATATATAGAAATGAGGTATTGTCATTTGTATCATCCAAGAATTGTTCATTTGTGTAATGTAAAAGAGGTTTCCCCCTCGAAGAGGCTTATTTTGAAGTCATTGATATATCTCTTCTTCTATTTTGTGAGCTGGTTTCATAACAATTCTCTTCTTCCATGCATGGTAGTTCGAGGTCCCAACCAATTTACTGTTCTCCTTGTAGATTGAAGTCATTTGGTTTGTAGATTGAGACATAAAAATATAGAGTAATTACTTTTCAGGTGAAGATGCTCCTTTGAAGATGATATCTTCAACTTGATGCCTTCTTGATGATGTTGACAATTGAAGATGCCTTCTTGAAGATGATTGCTTCCTTGATGATGTCTTCCTTCTTCAAAGATGACAATACTTCTTCTGCTAAACAATAAGATATGTCTTTCTTCAAGTATACTTGAGATTAGATCCTTTCTTCAATGAGAAGGAGATTACCTTGATTTCTTCAATGATGACGACAATGCTTCTTCTTGCTTCCTTTAGACGTAGAAATGTAGAATGCGGAGACTTCAAGATGCTTTAAATGTGTTAAGTCCCTTTTGAATGGAGGTAGGGTCTTCGAGGTCTTCTTCTTGATGTTGCCACCTTAGCTCTGATACCATGTTGAGAAATTTAGGGGCAGTTAGATTAGGTGATTTCTCTTACTTTGATATCTACTTGTGATTTACTTTTAATTAACTTGATGTACTTGTTATAAGATTTTTCTTTCACCTGATTATTATTGTGTTATTTATCACAAAAAAACTACCAAATAATAAATATCAATGAGACAAGAGGAAAAAAAATGTAGGCTGCTAACCAGAGCCAAAGATTTTCCTGTTGAGAGGAATACCCAAAAGAATTCTTCTCTTCTTATAGAATGTTCAGATGACAAATTCCAAGACCTATGACCCAAGAACAAGACCCCTCCAAGGCTAAGTCAAACCTCTCCTTTTAATCAACTTGTCTTCCACAAATTCAACGCTAGTAAAACTTGCTTCAACGCTCTAAATTTCAACTTCACTTTAGAATTCAACTTATCTTACAGGCCTGCAACTTTTATCCTACCTGCAATCCTTGCAGTTTCACACATGTGAGTATATTAGGGTAGAATTATGAGTTTTTTCTCCTTTGCTTGGGTTGATCCTTTTTCCTTTGTAATTTGACTTTGCAAACCAATCTTCTTGACACCTAACTCAACTCCTCTTGATGTGACTGTAATGCAGTCCTGCTACAACAAATTGATGCCCTAATAATTTCGCATTTGTGAGGTGAAGTAGCCCTAAAAACAATTCAGTTCTTCCTCCTTTTATTCTTGTCTCCAACGCTGGTTATTCTTGTGTTTCTTGTGCTTCCTCAAACTTGTTGGGTGTCTACCAGATGAGGTCGAATACCTCCTATATATATACTTTCTTTGGAGCCCTAATTATGTTGACTTGACATCTCTGTAGGCCGACTTGTCCCTGCTTGTTGACCGACATCTCTTCTTGAAGGTTGACTTGTCTTGGAGGGTGTTTTTTGACATTTTGAATTTGCAATAATTTTCTTTTACATGATACAATATGCCCAATAGGGTATTTACATATGTCAATGACTTCTATGACTCCTAGAATTTATGACAAAGCCCTAGAAGCACATAATGGGTACTTGACCTAGAAATAAAAAGACCTTGAGCATGAAACCCATGCTTCAAAATAATAATAATAAAATTTATTTTTCTATTTACATAAAATAAAATCATGATTACATTAGACATTATGAAGACCAAACCTAGTTACACATTTCAACACAAGGGGCCTATATAACATAGAGGAGGCGAAGGGAGGGAATAAGGGGGAAGGAGAGAGAGGGTGGATAAAATTGTGGATTCCGAAGGGGGGAAATAAATATCTATTATTAAGTAGTGTAATATAATATTATTGTGTTGAAAAATGCTCTACAACCTAGTATGGGAGAGATGTTGTCACGTAACGTTACATTGTAAGAAAAAAAAAGGTTAATAACAAAAATATCTTTTAATATTGAACATAAATATTGATAACAAAAAAAATATTTCAATGTTGGCCATAGACAAAATAATTCAATGTCCACCATAAATAACATACTTAAAGTAATATATAGTAAATTTTTTTAATTTCTTCCATAAGTGTTGCTTGCTACATTTTAATATGATAGAGATCTGTAATTCCTTCACCACTCAACATGGAGATTACAAATGATATATAAAATAACATTAATATTACAACCCACCATTAAGAAGATGTGAAATCCATTACGTACTCAACATAGAGTTGACATGCAATATTTAAAAAGGAAATATTAACCAGTGTATATCCATTTTAACGACAGATCTACCAAGAGTTGAGAAGGATCAAATTTCATTATATGCAAACCTCTTATTAGAATGCAAAACTTGAAAAAAGATTTACACGTAAAAAGATTTAACCCCTTTTAGTGCTTGATAAATCCATGATTAAGATAGATCTATAATGGTTTCTTTTCTCTCTCTATAGACCATGTGTAATTTTTCATGTTTAAATTGTATTTTTGAATAATATGTTATTAT
>APFE031733025.1:0-10625 GCA_000404065.3 Pinus taeda
TTGTGCTTGCCTGTCAACATAATCAGGAAGAACTTGGGGATTGGCTGCAAGGTGTTCATGGGCATAGATGAGAGCCAATGGTTCTGTTGGTTATACCCTTATCATCAGGGGCTCACTTAGCTCTTTTGTCATTATCTTCTGAATTTCCACTGCTCTCTTTTCCTCATGGCTCATCCAAGAAGCCATAGCCATTAGCTGTAAGTATCCCAATGCTGCATTTGGATCCCATAAATTCATGTCAGGAAGTGCCATGTTGTGTAGGTAAAATTCTACTAACCTTGCTTTATCCTCAGTTGAACTATGATCACATAAATCCATAAACTGACCATAATCTTGAAATGGGATTGTACCCCTCTAGGCCAATGTTTTAATCTGGAATTGGAGCCATTGGTCTTTGAGATACAGTGCATAGGATTTAGCTGGTTGTTTACACTACAAGGCCTCCATTGCCCAGCTAGCCATGCAGGCTAGCTGGGCTTTGTTTTCTTGCAACTGTTTTTTCAAAATCAGCACTTCAGTTGTTGCCTGAGATTCTCTTTCTTGTTGTTGTTTCATCAGTGTTTCACTATCTTTCTGTGGTTCTTCTTCTTACTGCTATTTCTCTGTTGCCTCACTATCTGCCTGGGGTCCCTATTGTTGTTTCTATCCTTCTAAGATTGGCAGCTTAGCTTCCCTTGAGGTTCCTGTTCCTGTAATTGTTTTTTTAACAGTTCATTTTCTTCCTGTAGTTGAGCTCTTCTGATGCTCTCTGTGTGCCTTACCATGCTCTACTCCCTGCTCATCTCTCTCAACTTGTTTTCCATGTGCCTTATATCTTCGACTCCTTTAGATTTAGCAATCTGCATCCAGGTGTGGGTCCTGGCCCTTTCTTTTTCTAGTTTGAAGAAAAGAGGTACAACGAATTTTTGTGGGATGATCTTCCCACCCTCCAGAAGATTGTAATAGGAGCCTAAGTTAGGCTGAGGTCCCGGTTCTAGTATTTCTTTCGCCTTACCTTCCTCTTGGGACTGTTCCTCTGCCTTCTTTTCTAGTTTTTCAGTTTCGTTGAGCTTGGCCAGTGTCTCCTGTATAGAGATTTGTGTCTCCTGTAGGACTACTTTAGAGTCCATCAATTTAATCCTTTCCTTCTAGGTGGAGGTCTTGGGACTCCCTCTCTCATAGGTGATAGAAATTTTGGAGGGAGATTCCTCCTTTGTCACAGTTGGTGCATTCTCAATGATAATGGGTTCTTTCAATGGTGGCTGGGGCTTGCCCACCTTGATTATGGTGCTCCTTCGGGCTTTGAAATACATTTATGTCTGTCTTTTCCTTTTTCCCTTTTGCTTAGTGCTCAATGCAGCAAGCACAAATGCTACTTCCCTTACCAGTGTTTCAGGGGATATTACTTCCTGCTGTTTTTCTTCTTCACCCTCTACAGTTTTGTCGGTGTCTACTGTTTCTGTTGTCTCAGGTGGTGTTTTCTCTTTTTCCTGTTGAGTTTCTGCCTTTCCAGTGGCAGTCTTCTTCTGAGTTGTCTTGGTCTTCTTCTTGTCAACTTTTGTCCTCTTTCTCTTTTCTGCTCTTGATGTTGTTCATTCTCTACCTTAGGTTCGACTATGGATGTGTTCTTTTTCTCTTCTTCTCTCTGTTTTTCCTTTGTTTCTTCCTCTGCTTGAATATCTTGTGCTTCCTCATGGATTTCCTTTTCAAGTTCCTTTGTTTGCTCCTCCTATTAACTGTCAGATGGACTAAGTTCATCTGTGAGAGTTTTTATGTCGTCTTCTCTAGTCATATTTAGGAAAATTTCCCAGGCTATAGGGATGGTGTATGTGTGGAGGGAATCCTCTACCAATAATTTAATGAGGCCATGGTGGGCCAGCTGGTTTAGGACCCCTACGTTCAGTTTGGTGCCACACTCTATCAAAGACTGGAGGAGAAAATATGGCAGACTAAGTTTTCTAGCTGCAAGTAAGTCCATTCCATATCTTAATTCATGCAATAATCTGAAGTGATAACCATAAACTATAATGAATCTTCCCTCACAAGAGATATATTTCATGAGGTAGACTTGTCCTTTTGATCCCATTCTTATCCTCTACAGGATGTTCATCATGCTGAAAAAATGTCCTTTTAGCAACCTGTCCTAGTGGTTTTTCTTCTTTGCTCCAAGGGAGACCAAGTGGAAGACCTATGATTTTGCTGATAAAATCTAGTGTAAGCTCTAGGGTCAGACCCCTGAAACTGACTATAGCATGTGTTTTTGAATGGGGTCTTAAGGACATTAAAAATTCCTCTGTCACCTCTTCATCATATCCATGAATTCTCTCAAAGAAAGACATCCAGCTTTCCCTGGTGAAGAGGGCCACCACTTCGGGGTGCTCATGCAATTTGTTGGAGTTCAGAGGCTCCTTTCTCATAAAACCTCATACCATGGTGTTTAGTGACTTCTGAAAATGCTCAGGTGAGGAAGAAGGCAACAATTTTCAAAACTGGAAACAAAGGAATGGTCGATGTTTGTCTTTCTAAAACCAGAGAGGGAATTTATCGTGTTCTTCTTTTTTCACAACATCAATTTGCAATTTTTCCCTCCCTTCAAACTGTTTTCAAGCTGAATTTACTTCTCGGTCTTTTGGAGGGACTCAATGTTCTGACAACAGAGAGAATATACAAAACAATGTTTTTTCTTCTCACAGAGTAAACAGACTTGCAAATTTGTTCTTTCTTAGGCTTGATTTTCTATGGTTGTACCTCTTTTTTCAGAAGAATATGAGGAAGGGAAAGATAGATTTTGAGTGTAGAGAAGAAAACGAAGGGACTGTGTAGAACTCAGAAAAACATAGGTAGAATTTTGTGCTCACGTTCCTTTCCTTTTTCAACCCAATATTGTGCTTCTAATTCCACCACCTTGTATAGATATATCACATGCAGAGTGGGTTTCTGAGCCTACCTCTTTTCAAGCTCAAGTTTGGCAAAATTTTGAATTTTTCCTCTGCAAAGCTACTCTCTAGCCTTCTTGTAGATAGCCTCCTATAGAAAGTGTTCTGGTTCCTATAGAATGCGATAATGCTCCTGTAGAGCCTAATAAGCAAGAGGTTTTTGAAAACTGGCAGAGAACGACTGGTTTTCTGTTCCGAAGGTGGTAGGTGAGTGTTGCAGTTGAGAGCTCGTTGACTAAAATGAAAGCAAAAGGTGGTGGAGGCTTCGACCGCAGTGTACTTAAGCTGATGGCGTGATTTGCGGTGGTGAAGTGAGGTGGCAGGATGGATACGTTATCCCCGTCCGGACCATTGGTCCTACTCCAGTACCATAATGGTATTTCATGTTGCCTGCTCACCATCACTTCCATTATTCCCGTTATACGCCGCCACCACTACCGGTTCTGAGTTTTTTCTTCCCAAGTTGACGAGCCACACGTGCTGACTACATATATGAACTGCTGTTTGAATGGAACGAAGCTTGTTTGAACTCAAAAAGGGTGATTTGAATTGAACGAGAGTGGCCAGTTAGCTGGACATCGATTTCATGTGATTGTGACCATCTCAATGTTCATACAGTTTCTAAATAATATTCATGCAACAGAGAAACAGGTTTTGCCACTTACCTGTTAGTCTCTATTGTGCCCTACATGCTCGGACTTCTCACTCTGGTTTTTTTATTTATTATTATTGTTGTTACTGGTGCTCGTGGCCTTTGAACTGGTGATTTTTTATTAGGCACTGCTCCTCGTACGTTGTATACATCTTTGTTGCACTGACCCTGCCTCTGGAGCTTGTTTTTTTAAGGGTATCAGCTGTTACAGGAATCCTGTAGGATTTCCTGTAGCTGCTTCTCCCTCTAAAATTCCTAGTTGATGCTTGAGCAGGGACTGAAGAGACAACTGCACAAGGTTTTGAAGGAGAGGAGTGATAGATGGAATACATCAGGTAAGAACCCAGTGAAGAATGTTGCTTCTTTATTCATCATCATTTTTTTGTTTAAAGAATGAAAGAAATAGAATTTTTGTATTTGTCTATGAAGGGAAGGAAAAGCAAGTGGAAGTGTGGGTGTGCAGGGATGGAATGGAGAATTAGGCAGATGGATGCTGGCAAGGAGGTCCACAGGCCTTCTGGACAAATTTCCAGCCCTCGGATTCTTCTCTGACTTGATTTTGGGCTCTCTGTAGTTTCTATAGGAGCCTCTTGTACAATGCACCGAGTTTCTTGTAGGATGCAAAATTTTCAGACCAAACGAGACCAAGGCATGGGAAAAGGCAATGGTGATGGAGGAATGGGTTATCAAGGGTGTATGTAGCCTGGTCATGTTTTTTCTTTTGTGTGACCCTCCTGCAACCTACAATGCATTAAAAAATAAGTTAGGTTTTTTCTATTTTTTTCATTCCATCCTTTTATTTTTCTCTTTTCTTTTTTATTATGAGATAGATGGGGTGCCTCCGGGAGGTTTTCACCCTCATTGCCTACCCTGGGCGCCTCCAAGAGGTTTTCACCCAGGGATCTTTTATTTTTTTTTCTATTCTTTTTTTTTCTATTCTTTTTTCTTTTTTTTTAGCTCAAGGTGTGGGTGGAGTGGACGCAGAGACCGGCTCCACTATCAACATGGTTTTACTCAGACTCTCAATGAATTCTTGCTTGGAAAGGGGCTTCCTGTAGATCTTTGATCGATGCCCATTGACGAGCATGGAGATGGATTCTTCATCAATTGTCTGGATCAGGACTGAACCATTGTCATTGCATTTTTCTACTGTGTATGGTCCCAACCATCTTGTCCTTAGTTTTCCCTCGAAATCTTTATATCTTGAATCATATAGCAGCACCCAATCTCCTTCTTGGAATTGTTTTTCTTTGAGGTGTCTGTCATCCAATATTTTTCTTTGAAGTTGGACTACCTCTGAGTGTAGAAGGGCCTGAAATCTCTGCTCATCCAATCCATTTAGCTGAAGTAACCTTTCATTTTGTGCATGGCTGAGACCTAGGTCCAGCTGAGCTGCCATCCTTAATGTGTTATATTCAAATTCTATTGACAGCAAAGCCTTCTTCCCCTATACCAGCTCATAGGGTGTGAACCCTTTGGTGGTTTTCCATGTGGTGTTATAGGCCCAAGTGGCCTCAACCAATCGATCTGCCCAATTTTTTCTGCTGTTGCTCACTGCCTTCGTCAAATCCCTTCCAAATCTCTATTAGTGACTTCCACCTGTCCATTTGCTTGCAGAGATAAGGGGTGGAAGTTTTGTGCTTAATCTTGTGATGTTTGAGCAGGTCTTCAATCAGATTGGAGGTAAACTGACTCCCTTGATCTGTAATTAATTCTCTTGGATAGCCAAACTTGTAAAAGATGTTTTCCCTAAAAAACTCAGCTACTTTTTCTTTTGTCGCTGCCTTGATAGCCTTTGTTTCTGCCCATTTTGTCAGATAATCAGTACACACAATGATGTAAGATTTATGTTTTGAAGGAGGGTTGATGGTACCCACAAAGTCCATGCCCCACTTTTCAAATGGCTAGAAAGTCACTTGAGGTTGCAGGGGCATCTCATCCCTTGGAGTAGGTTTCCCCATCCTTTGACATCGGTCACAATGGCTAATATATTTTCTGACATCTTGATGAAGAGTGGGAAATAATAACCTACTTGCAGAATTTTGAAGGTAGTCCTTTTTGCTGCAAAATGGTCCCCACAGGGCCCATCATGACAGGTTAGGAGAATGTCAAAAACTTCCTCCTCCCTGACACATCGCCTCAAAATATGATCTGGGCCAAGCTTAAAAAGGTTGCCCCCAATCCAGGTGAATGAGGCACTTTTCGTCACGATCTTGCTCTTCTCTTTGGAGGACAAGTGTGGTGGAAACTGTGCTGAAACCAAGTAATTTTCTATATCAGCAAACCACGGAAAGAGTACTGAAATAACGAATAGGTGTTCATCTGGCATTTGATCATCCACCATTCCTTCTTCACCTGTAGGCAGATCTAATCTACACAGAAAATCAACAACAACATTTTCCTTACCCGGTTTATCAACAATGGTCAAATCAAATTGCTGCAATAAAAGTAACCATCTAATGATACGAGCATTTATGTCCAGTTTATTAATCAATACCTAATTGCAGCATGATCGGTGTGTACGAATGTTTGATAGCCAGTGATGTAGTGTCTGAACTTATTTAGGGAATGGACTATAGCTAGGAGCTCCTTTTCGGTTACAGTGTAGTTTAATTCTTCCTTGGATAGGTTTTTACTGACAAAATATATGGCATAAGGCAGCTTCTCATCAACTTGCCCTAAGGCTACTCTTATTGCTTTGTTCGAGGCATCTGTGTGAATATGGAAAGGTAGGGCCCAGTTTGGACCTCTCAAAATTAGGACAGTTATCAGTTTACCTTTCAAGGTATCCATAGCCTCTTGACAGTTGTCAGTCCATATGAACTCAACATATTTTCCCAAAAGTCCAAACAATGGAGAGGCTAGCTTACTAAAATCCTTAATGAATCTTCTATAATACCCTGCTAAGCTGAGGAAACTCTGAATATATGTTACCTTTTGAGGAGGTGGGACCTGTTGTGGCCAGCAACAACGCCCCCCTTCTTATTTAGTATTATCACTAATACTAAATAAGTGGGGGCCCTTAGTCAAAAAGAACAAATTAAAAACCAATTAGTGCTTGTATTTCCTTTTTCAATAAAACTTACTATCATAAAATTAGGAGAATACCTTTGAAAAATCTAAAAAGACTTAAGTTTATGAAAAGGTAGGATAAAATCACTCCTTAAGAAATATCGCATTGCAAAAAGGGTAATGGATACCTCCTTACAAGTGGAATTCTAAGATTGTGAGATCGTGATGCGAAACTACGCACTAAAAATATTCATCGCATCACATGCGTCAGATATCACTTACGATGAAAAACCTCCAACCGCCGATATGCGATGGCGCATATGGAAAATTGCATTTCGCGGAAAACACATTAATGAATGATTTTCATATGCTACGCTCCAGCGATATTGCGATATTGCGATATTGCGATGTTGCGATGTTGTGATGTTGCGATCTGTGATACTACGATATTGTGAAGCAAATCGCAAACGCCTCATCGCAGATCTTTAAGGCTCGTTGTTCGAAAAAACTTTTTCCATAAACCGAGACTTGGTTATGCACTTTAATTTTAATCAATGAGTTAGTTGCCAATCATTAATGAAATATAGTTTTGTGTTGATCGAAGAGCCATTTCACGTAAGGTGGTATATTTTATATGTCTCCAGCATTTAAAGCTTTCCCATCACCTTTACTTATCATTATTCTCAACTCATTTGTAAACTGCAAGAATGAAGAACAAAGAACTATACAAAGCAGTATTCAGGATATTATGGGAAAGAAAGGTAAAGCTCCGAGTTCTGAAGGCAAAGAAATGACGCCCTTGTATACAGACACCGCCTGTAACAGAGATGTCGATATTACTACTTGGGAAGGCATGTATAGTCTACTTGAGGAAGAAAATCCCAAAATGATGGAGGTTACAGCTACTGCAGGCTCACATGGGTATTCTGAGGTGTCTACTATAGAGCTAGCTTGCTCGTTCTTGCACCGAATAGCAGTGAGGCCCAAAATTCTTCCATACACGAACATGGTTAAATGGGTACTGGACAGTGCTGACATCACAAACAGAAAATTTAGCACTCAGAGTCGAGAACTCATAGAGTCATTATTTCCACAAAATTTAAGCTTTATGCCCTTTCACAAAAAGCGCGCGAGAGGCGAAAAACAACCCAAGGAAACCCAGATTAAGAAATGAAGGCAGTTTCTGATGCGTGATTAGTGCCTAATCGCGCATCGCTGGGAAAAACCCTTGAAGACGAAAGCCTCTAATTGCTCAGTCACCTGTAAACCCAAAAGTTTGTAGGAAATAATGCTAAAGGTAAAAAATCAAAACTTGAATTCTAAAACGAGTAGTATTTATCAGAAATATCCTCAAAGTGGTCATGTAAATATGAAGAGCATTTGCAGACAGGCTGGAAACAGAAGGCTCAATAAAAGGCAGAATCAATCAAAAGATTAACTAAGTTGAATTGGGATTCTTACTGGGCGTATTTGGTAAAACCACACAACCAGTGCATGACTCTCAAATGTATCATCAATTCTATCGAGAAGATGGCGCTCGCTCTTACCGATTCCGTTTTCACAGGACAGTTAAAGTCGGAAGTCGGCCAGCCGACTCTTCTCAAACAAATGTTGAACACTTGCGATTTCAAGGAATAGATACACAAATAGTTAGCTGTTAGTTTTAGTTTTAGATTCAGTGTTAGTATTAATTTTGCTTTATTTTTACCTAAAATAAGGATGGTCATTTAAACTGTATCCTACATTTTTGTAATAAATTATTTTTAGATTTAGTTAGTAGTATTTAAACCCTTCTCATGCATTTAGAGAAGGGTCCTGAAATTTGTCAAAAACTTGTCCTCGGAACATGCACTTTTTCACCCTCCGAGGAGGTCTTGATGAGTGAATGGAACAGGATTTATTGATATTTGCATTTAATATCTACTACTGATGTTGCACTTTTGTACTCTTAGTAGATGTTGGATTAAGAAGAGTGTTAGGGTCCCACCCTAACCCCCTTATCTATGTAATGGGACCACGTCATAGTCAAGAGTCAATAAAGCCCATATTAATAATTGTAAGTGGTTAATCTGCAATTAATAAAGGAACCACAGTTAGTTGCAAATGGGTCATAGTATTAGATAGATGGTATTAGTAATACGCGGTATTGGCCCGTGGTATTACACGTAGGAGTCATATATAAATGGTAGAAACTCCCTGCGAGGAGCATCGTGTCTTATTTTTGTAATCGAGCTCTGCTCTATTGGAGGTTGCCCCCTCGAAGAGACAAGTGAACATTACTCTCTGAATAATAAAATCATTTCCATTCTCTGTTCTGGGTATCTTTTCTTCGCATATTTTGTATTTGGGTATCATTTGCAGGTTAAGAGCATAACAAGTGGTATCAGAGCA
Organism: Pinus taeda; assembly: GCA_000404065.3. NCBI lineage: Eukaryota > Viridiplantae > Streptophyta > Pinopsida > Pinales > Pinaceae > Pinus > Pinus taeda. The sequence goes on from APFE031733025.1 coordinate 8,971, forward strand.
CTTTCTAGGGCCGGTGGGATCTCCATTTAGTAGCAATTTTTTTTTTGGCTCGAGACATGTTCCGGCATCTTTAAACCACGGGATATGTCGTTGAGCGCATAAATCTGCGGATTTGGGGAGGCATGCACGCAGGAAATACAAGAGGTGGTCACGTCTGTTGGACTCCCTTGTAACCCCTGTGGGTACCCCTTCGAGTAGTAGAGCATTAGACAGAACCGCGCACAGACTGTCTTCCACGTACCGTCTGGGTATATCGGAAGCCCCATAGGCTCCCTGAAAACCTCGCCATAGATAAACGAGTGACCGTCTTGCGGCTACAGAACATCGAGAACAACACTCGGAGAGATTACTCGTCCGTACGATAGGGTAGTCGGGTGGTACGGCTAAGGGTACGGTCGACCATCCTTAGTTAGAGCCCTGAAACATTGGGCCGAGTACTACTGCCAGACCCTTATGTATATTGCGATCTGTAGCACCTTGACACTCCTCAAGGCCCTAGTTCCTTTTTTTAATCATCATCTCTTCCAGATCTGCTTGAGCAAAGGAGTGTAGCAGCAGCAGACATTGATCCCAACCAGGCAGTTTCGATCTATTAGATTCATCAGATCTGCAGAAGCAGTCAGTTCAGCCATCCAACGCTACCCGAGCCGCCATTCAGATCTCTCAGATCCAGAAGACCAGAAGTGTTGTGCAGGGTTCCTATACCAGGGTATAATTGTCGCAGGACTTTTGGCCGCATTGACATTTTGAGGATTTGGCTACTGCAGTATTGATCAAGAAGGAGTAAAACTCCGTCAGGAGTAAAAGAAAAAAAAAAAAAGGTCTGAGATGTTCCAGGACGCTTATTGGTGATATAGCCCATTAAAATCAGGACGACGAGTTGAGCATGGTGGTACCATTCAATTAATTGGGCAATTTTTTTTTGGGCGGTCCCAATTTTTTATCAGGTCAGTGTATTGGGGTTTACCGATAGTGGTTTAGATCTCTTCTGGTCTCGCATTTTTCTCAGCATTATTCACCGGTTCTTCTCGCTGCGGTTCTTCTCGCGCCGGTCGGCTTTATTCCACCGATCTGCGGTTCTTCTCGGTTTGCATTGTAATATCTCGCAGATCTCTGCGGTTCTTCTCGGTTTTCTCGCAGATCTCTGCGGTTCTTCTCGCTGCGGTTCTTCTCGTCCAGATTTGGTCTCTTTTTAAGCGCCGGTTACTTCTGTTATGGTCTCTTTTGAACGTTGCAGCAGTATACATAAAGATTTGGATCCATCCGTAACCTCGAAGCCGCGTTGCCGCAGAGACAAGGCTCGGGAGCTTCTTTGGTGCAGATTTTTATCGCAGTAGATCTGAATTTCGCTCAATTTCGTCCAGATTTGGTCTCTTTTTAAGAGCCGGAGCTTCATTGATTTTCACGGTCTCTCTGGTCTCGCAGATCTCGCAGCATTCTTAGGGTCTGCGGTTCAAATATTTGTTGTTGTTCCAGCATTCTCAGATCTGCATAAAATATGGCTCTGAGCTTCGCAAAAATAACTGGTGGCTCATCCGTCTCTGGAGGGCAATCTCCTGCCCATATCGTGAGTGAAGCCCCAACTCCCACTATTCAAGTGGTCCAGGACTCACTCGATGAAGCTTTGAAGTTCTCTGAAAGTGCCCTAATTTGCC
>APFE031733026.1:0-58162 GCA_000404065.3 Pinus taeda
AGGTCTGGCGGTCCACGAGTCGAGCGTTTTTAATTTTATCATCAATTTCTTATATTGCGATTCTTACTATACCATAGTTAGATATGTTATTTATTGCACGAATCGTATAATGGGGAGGTCAGATAGTCGATAGTTTTCTTGTTTTGTTATTCACTTGTTGTATCCCAACCCCGTCCATATCATAGTCGAGTCATTTAATTAGACCGTTTAGTTCGAAGGTCATGGAATGCTGGCGTCTGGAGGTTGCTCAGATTATTTATAATAAAATTCCTAGTCATCCCGACTTTCTAGTCACATGGTCGGAAGGTCACGTAGTTCAAAGGTTAATTTGTTTAGTGCTATTTGTTTTTTGTTTTTTAAATTTGTGACACTCAAAAGGAAAAAGGCTCCTTGTAAAAATGATAACAAGAATGAAAATTCTTTCTTGGGTTTTTAAATTAGATCTTATGTATCAAAAAATTACAGAACATGTATCATGGAACAAGTTAGTATTGTCTTTTTATTTTGAATCACAAAACATTAGTAGTAACACAAAGACTTTTTATTCCTCTTATGCACGATTAATTTATGCTCATCTTTTAACTACAATTGATAATGAAAAATGGCTGACATATACAATTCTACCTTTAGCTCTTGTGTGCTATTTACTTAATATTAGCAATAAAGACTTGATTAGTAAATGTCTAAAATATTTTTTTGAATTCTAGTTACTTGAAACTAGTGATCGAGGCTAGATTCAATAATGTCTAAATAATTGATTACATGTGTCAGAGTTAAAGTTACTAATGTATACTGTGTTTGATAACCACAAAGTAAATTGTTCATGTAGTTGAAAGCATATTGTAGATTTGCTATACATATAACTATTCCTCCAACTAAAATACATAACTACTTTTATTTTTATTATTTCCAAAGCAATCAAAGATATTTTTGTAACAAAAATGCTTTAAAGACACTTGTATCATGTGTAGCGATATAGCAGTGAAAACAATGAATAAGAACCATTTCAAAATAGCAGGTACAAATGAGTGAAGAACTTTATGGATTTTGAATATCTGAACAAAGGCGAGTATACCTAAGATCATTACATATATCATAGCTATCATGCTTTTCACTGCTTTCCTCTCTGGTGGCACACATTTCCGATTACCTTGCACAATGAATAACTGCAGAATCAACAAGAGGAAATATATGAACATTGACCAAGTACATGAAAGGAAATAAAAGTGATAACATTTGTCTTTATTTCAATGAGATTCCTGAAAGAGGTGTAGTAAAATGGAATATTTCTCAATTATTGGAAGATGTATGCTGTGTCCTTTGCTAACAAAAATCTATTAATAAGCATTATGAATAGGGTTGCATAGAGATGCTTTGTATGTCCAAGGATCCTTAGATTGACTTAATTTTAATCCACGTTTTTTTTCATTCATAACTCACTCATGAAATAACATTTCTATACCTCTAGTTAAATTGAAAGAAAAAATACAAAGAGAGATATGAAAAACAAGACAATCCAGCAAATTTTGTTATGCTAACAACAAGAGCAATAAAAGAACATCTAGGACACATAGTGGTTCTAGTATTCGAGAAACATGAAATTTCCTGCAAGGTTGGCAACTGAGACAAGATAAGCACATGTCAAAGATAACCATGCATATATTGCTTAATATGTGACAAAGAGCATTTTTTCCCTTGTACATGAAAGCATGTCTTCTTTTTTTATTGTTACATTCCAATAATGATAGTTAGAATTCACTGGATATCAACATTGAGCCGAAGCACATAGGGAGACCTTGTAGAGGCCTAGTACAAAAATCAATATATCACAGTGCATCTTGTGGAAAAGAGGCCTTAGTATCAATGTAGAGCAAAAAAGTTCAATAAGCACAAGAGTAAAAAATGCCATTTATGACTTCCTGGTTTACCTAGAAATGAGTTTAACATCATTGTTGTTTTCATTATTTCTGGATTTAGTGACCTAGTGTAACAACTTGGAGCACTCTGCAAACAAAAGAACAATATAATACAAAGCCCATAAGAAAGGAAGCATAATGAATTATTTGCAAAGGTACATGATGAAACAAACACTAAGATTGAAAATCAGAAAATTATAGGGAAAACTATGCATTGTGAGATTAATTATCATATTAACATTAAAATATGCAATACATACAAACTAGTTTCAGTTTCAGAAATTAGTGCATTACTAACTATATCATGATTACGTGGATGCACAATATTGCTATACCAATTATGTCAAATGACATATCAGTGTACTCAAAGATTATTTCATAACGCTTCCCAACAATATTAATTAATAGGGAATAAGTGCTTAAAAAACACATATCTCTTTATCCATAAATTTGTGTTTTCCTACTCTCTTAGTCATTCCAATGTTTGAAGTGCGTGGCATGTGTTTTGGATGGTCATTGACCTCAATTCATTGATTCACTAACAATATTGGTACAATAAGAACATGTGGCTGGAGATCAATTGTAGACACATTTTTTGTTATACTCCATAACTCCGTTTTAACATGTTAATCTGACATATGTTTTTGATTGGTGTATTGATGCAAATATTAGTTTTTGCCTCTAATTGAAGGCTAAATGAAACTGAATTATAATTGAACATAGTTCTACTATGCTTAATGAACACAATAATAAAAACACTTGATTCAACGATTCAACAACTTTCAACATTTTGGAAGTAGGTGCATCCAAATATACAAGTATAATGATATTTTTATCATCATAATGAGTTCCATATTGTTACAGTGAAAGCACAGACTCCAGAGTGACATGATAAATAAAAAATAAAAAATAAAAAATAAAGGTACTAATGATTGAGAGATTATTTTACACATTTCTCAATCTCTTGTTTACAATATATCTAGAGCAATAAATTGAATATGCTAAATAATAAATACATAAAATACCTAAGGCAATATTGTTACAAAAAACACTATGGTAGAGAGAAACTAAAATCCGTCATAATCTCAAGGTAAGGTTGATTACATAGGCTAATGAAAATTTTATCATAAGAGCTCATAATTCAAAATAACTAAACTATTTATTATTCATAGCAATGACAATGTGCTACAAGAAAACGACCACTGATTCCAAATAGTACATATATCATTCATCATCCATCAAAGAACCATTATCACAGACCAAATATTTGAAACTATTAACATGTGCTATGGTAAAGAATAAACTATTAGCTTGAAATTGAGAAAAAAGTGGCTACAGAAACGATGAATCCATGTGACCATGCATCACTGATGACAAAGAGACAAAAAAGTTATTCGACATTTTATTAATTCATTAGATAATAAACTCATAATTATATATAACTGCAATGCAACACTGTATAGCTTAGGAAATAAAAATCCCTGTGCAAGAAATCCAATCAACAAAAGCACATAGTCTACCAAAAATCACTTGTCCAAACATAAAAATACGGATGATTTGATCGATGGCAAAATAAACTGAAAATACAGGTACCTCAATTCTCCTGTACTGTCTTCTTTTAACAAAGAGCATTCAGTTGTGCATATGTAGAAATGAACACATTGATACATATGCAAATGTTTTGTTTTTCCTTTTTTGTTTGTTTTGTTTGTTTATTTTTTGTTTTCGTAAGAGAACATAGTTCCATAATTTACAGCGAATGAGAAACCAAGCCATTATTTTAATAGTGGAGAGCAAAACATCTACAAATATATAATTTGACATACTAACTATTATGGAGTTTAAAATATTATTGTGGAGCTAAGATCTAATGTTCTTATTAACCAAACAACGAGACCATAGTCTTATAGAAAATTTGATATGACTAAAATATCATATTGCATAATTTGCACTTTTCTCTCTATTTTCATACAGAGCAAGAAAACTTACACGAAAAAGAGAAACAAGAACTAGTTATATATAAAAAAAAAACAAAAGAAAGTATTCTTGATTGAGATATTTCAACATATATCCAAAAAGCACTTGACTAAATGTTTTTTTTTTGTGTTTTGTAGTCTTGCAACTTGCAATAAAAGAAAAAGTATTTATTAATAGTTTTGCAAGTATTTTTCAATAATGAATTCATGCCATATAGAAAATAAAAAATGAAAAGAGCAACGATAACTGGATTATCAAACTATATGGACTTGATATACAAACGGATATTTTTGTCTATTGGTCACAACTTTTTTATCTCAACAATGATGTTTTTAATTGTTAAAGTAAAAATACCTCAAATACAAAGTTTTCTTAAATTGAAAACTGTAGATGATATGATTTGGATGTATTCTTGAAAATGTGTCTCAGAAAGCACTTGACAATTTTTATTTTTTATTTTTTTTGCAACTTGCAATAAAAGCAAAAGTATTTATTAATATTTCTGCAAGTATTTTCCAATTATGAATTCGTGCCATACAAAAAATAAAAAATGAAAAGAGAAACGATAACTTAACGGTCAAACTATATGGACTTGATATACGAATGTATATTTTTGTCTACTGGTCATAGCTCTTTTATCTCAACAATGATGTTGTTAATTGTTTAAGTAAAAAGTCTCTGAATACAAAGTTTTCTTAAATTGAAAATTGTAGATGATATGCTGTGCATATATTCATGAAAACATGTCTTAACAATAACTAGGCAATGTTATTTTAGTTGTGGCATATGTAAGATATAATCAATTTTGCAGTTCTATGTTTCCAGCATGCATTCAACGCTGTGCTCATACGTAAATGTTGTGCTATCTTTACAAATTGTGCATTTGTCTGTGGTTAGATGGACAAATTGTTTGCATTTATTGCAAATTTGACGAAGAGGAGGAGAGGAAACATTTCTGGCTTTTAGCACTCCCTAGATCTATATTTTTTTTGTTTTTTGTTTTGTTTTGTTTTGTTTTTTTTTTTTTTCCACAAGGAAAATTGAATTGTTAGAACCAATATGTATTATCAAAATCCAAGATTTTTCACATCAAACTAAGACTAATGTTACTTGAACAAAAAAGCTATTGGGAAATATACTTGTGCTCTTGACATTACAAAAGACAATAAATGTGCCTTTGCACAATCATCATTCAATGGCTTAAGAAAAGTTGTTGATCCAGAGTGTAACTATTGACTCCCTTTCACATTATTTTTAACAATGCTTTTAAACAAATAGAGCAGAGTCGTCTTTGATGCCAATTCATACTGTATTTTGAAAAAATGCTCTCTATGGCTATCGTTCAATAGTTGTTGCAGTCAACTAGGCAACTGATTTTTGGTTAAATAGTCTATGCAAAAAGAATAATGAGATAATTGCTACATTGATAAGAATGCAAAACAAAGATACAATAACACAGTTTTAAAGAAACTATTAGTTTTTTTGTTCAAAATGCAAGTATAGTTATTCTAGCAACAAACTTACAATTTCATTGTCCTCCGCAATTTCACCATCTTTTATATTGAGTTTTAGTTACTTGTTATTTTGGTGGCAACCTATTACTATTGCTCCTATTAACCCAATTTCATATGCATCAATTGAAACAATGAGACTGTGTATTTTTGTATATGGAGCCAGTTTGTGTTTTTTACAAACATGTGAAATTGATTCAATTATGGTTTTTTCCTGTAACACGATGCAACACTTTGCATCTCCTCATTCATAAATACCCTTGTTTCCTATTGTAAAATCTGTAATTCTGTTAGGTCCCTATAATACTAGTGATTCCCCCATTACTATTGTCGTTGTATCCCTTATTATTATCATTGTGCCCCTATTGTCCCCATATTGTTATTATTGTGCCCCATAGAATCCCTCTATTGTTATTTTTGTGGCTTTATATTATTATTGGTAGGTCAGCTTGGTTATATTGTGACCCCTTAGACTCCTATATATAGAAAGGAGGTTTTGTCATTTGGGTCATCCAAGAATTGTTCATTTGTGTATTGTAAAGGAGGTTCCCTCCTTGAAGAGGCTTATTTATAAGGCATTCGTCTATCTTTTCTATCTTTTTGTGAGCTGGTTTCATAACATTTGGTATCAGAGCTTTGGATTCTAGGGTTTTGCTGCTCCAAACAGGTTATCGTGGAGTTTGCGCTATAACTTTTTATATGCGATGTTTCAGATGCTAAAAAAAAACCCATTTGGGTTGAAGTCGTTCTGAACCTCGGGTCCGAATTTCAGAGCTTTTCACACTATATTTGTGGAGATATGATCTTAGGAAGTTGACCTTTTTGCAGCCTCCCGAATTACATTCCAAACAAGTGACCTAGGGAAAATCGTCATAACTTTTGTTTTGAGCATCAAATTGAAATTTCGTAAGAAGTTACAGAAAGAGGACAGACTATAGTTTCCTGTGTATATTTTTAAGATACTAAGGTCAAAACGGTGACACGTGGCACTTCATACAATTTCTCTCTTCTGAAAAGGTATATAATTAGGTCATCTTTGGAGATTGTGCATAAATCTTTCTTGGAGAATCTAAATTCGATCAGACTGGTGGCATTGGAAAGAGGACACAGAGGGCTACTGCAGATCGCAATTTCACAACTAGAAGATCCGAAATTACAGAGATACATTAGATGCAATATCGAGCTCCTACAAAGTGAAGAAAGGTGTGTAGATTTTTTTTTAAATTTTTGCATAAGCTTGGTTTGAAAAATTAGTTTGAAGGAATTCAAAGGGAATAGTGAAGAATTATTAGCATTAATTAATGCCTTGAAGAAAAAAAATGGAAACACCTAGTAAGCAACTTGAAAGCTCTAGCATGACTCGTGAAGAAGATGAAGAAATGCAACATGATATATCAAAATTACAAGACCAAGTACAACACATTTCACTCTCACTAAAGGTAAATGAAGTTAAGATGAATGGCGTGGAAGATAAGATGGATGGCGTGAAAGCTAAGATGAATGGAATGGATGATAAGATGGAGGAATTGAAGATAAATTTGAATAAGTTGCTACAAGAAATGGTCATTGATGGTGAAAGGATAGTAAAGGAAACTCATGATGAGAACAAAAGAAATGTTAATCATGATTTCATAGACTCTAATGTTGGATTGAAGACCCACCATATTCCAAAAATCGATATGAGGAAGTTTGATGGCAAGGATCCCGCAACATGGATGCTATAGATGGAGTAATTTTTCGATCTCCATAATGTGCAAAACACACAAAAGGTACGTATTGCAACTTTATATTTGGAACCAAATCAGTTTGTATGGTATCGATGGCTTTGTTCTCGTAAACAAATTGTCACTTGGGCAATTTTTACGGAAGAAATGACAACACATTATGAGGATACAAAAAGAAACACCTTTTTTAGCCAATTAATAAGTCTCAAACAAAGGGGTTCAATGATGGAGCACATCGAGGACTTCCAAAAATTGAACATAAGGGTAAAAGATATTCCAGAGAAGCATAGGATTGATGTGTTCATAGGGACTTTAAAGGATAATATCCAACATGAGGTTCACCTTTGGGAACCTGATTCATTGGAGAACGGATTCAGGTTAGCAAGAAAAATGGAAAGCAAAATTATGGCAACCAGGAAGCCTACCACTCATGACTATAAAGATGGAAGTGTTGTTGCCCCTAGCCTTCCACAACCTATAAGGCTGACACCACAACAATTGGAAGAAAAAAGAGAAAAAGGGCTTTGTTACAGTTGTGATAGCAAATACACTAAAGGTCATATGGTGTTGAGAAGAAATTATTCTACATAGATTCTGAAGAGGAGGAAGAAAGGAACAAGAAATGTCAAAAGAAGAGGATATACTCCAGGAACAAACCCTAGATAAAGAAGAAATGAATCCGACCAGATCTTGAAATGCATTGGTTAGAATTACCACTCCTCAAACTATCAAGATAGAAGGTCATATCAAGAAGAAAAAGGTAATAGTGTTGATTAATTCAGGAAGTACCCACAATTTTATTCATTGTAAGATAGCAAAAGAATTGAATTTCTTCCTATCTCCAACACCGGAGTGTCAAGTGATGGTTGCAAGTGGAGGAATCATAAATTGCTCTGGAAAGTGCCATATTATCAAGCTATCCATGGGAGACTATGTATTGAATAGCCCAATGCTTTCCATTCCAATGGGAGGTGCTGATGTTGTACTAGGAGTCCAATGGCTACAATCCTTGGGTACAATAGCTTTTAATTTTCAAGAACTTTTCATGAAATTTTCTGTGGAAGGAAAGGAAGTTGAATTAAATTGCAGGGAAATAGGGAAATATAATCAGCTCTAACGGTATGACAAAGCTTCTAAAAAAGGAACAACGAGGAGTAATTGCACAATTATGTTCGCTAGATGTTTCCACATCGAAATCATCTATTTCTCCAGATCTTCAAAAAGTATTGGACAATCATTCCAAGGTATTTGAGACTCCCAAAGGTCTCCCACCTATTTGTGATCATGATCATGCTATTCATTTGATTCCAGGAAGTGTTCCTCCAAACATCAGGTCGTATAGATATCCCTATGCCCAGAAGAGTGAAATTGAACGTATGGTTGTAGAAATGCTAGGGGCTGGTATAATTCAACCTAGTCAAAGTTATTTCTTTGCTCTAGTAATATTGGTGCACAAGAAGGATGGATCATGGCGCATGTGTCCAAATTATAGGGAGCTCAACAAGCTCACTATTAAAGATAAATTTTCCATTCCTGTCATTGCTGAATTATTGGATGAATTGCATGGCTCAATTTACTTCACCAAATTGGATCTTCGTTCAGGATATCATCAAATCAGAATGAGGAATGAAGACATTCCGAAAACAACATTTAGAACTCATGAGGGTCATTATGAATTTTTGGTCATGCCTTTTGGCCTTACCAATGCACCTTCTACATTTCAAGGTTTGATGAATTCCATTTCAAACCCTTCCTTCGAAAATTTGTGTTAGTATTTTTTGATGATACACTAACCTACAACAAGTATTGGAAGGATCATGTTCAACATGTTGACAAGGTGCTCAAACTATTGGAGGAGAAACATTATATGCAAAAATATCCAAATGTTTCTTTGGAGTACAAGAGATTGTATCTGGGTCATATTGTATCTCATGAAAGTGTTAAGGTAGACCCTAGCAAAATTAAAGCCATTAAGGAATGGAAAATTCCCACATCCATAAAACATCTGTGAGGATTTCTCGAGTTGACAGGGTATTATTGCAAGTTTGTTAAGAATTATGGGAGAATAGCAGTACCTTTAACAACATTATTGAAGAAATATGCACTCTCAAGAAAGGATGAGGGTGTGGAAGCATTGTTTTGTGCTATTTATATTATCCAACCAGATTGGATAAACGAGGCAAGGGATGAATGGAAGAAGGACAAAGAAGTGTGGTCACTCATTCAAAAGTTGCAGAAGATCTCAGTTCAAACAATATTGTCAAAACTTGACGAGGAGGGAAAAATCATATTGGAACCTGGAGCAGTCACAGAAACAAGAACCCAACAACTACGAAATCATTCAATTTTAGAGTATCTCATCAAGTGGAAGAACTTACTCGCTGAATATTCCACATGGGAGCACAAGAATTTTATACAGAAGCATCAAGAAATACTCAAGTGTTGAGGACAACACTTTCTGAAGGAGAGGGGCATGTTAGGTCCCTATACTACTAGTGTAACCCCTTATTGTTATTAATACAACCCCTTTATTATATTTTTGTGCCCATGTAGTCCCCATATTGTTATTATTGCACCCCATAGAAGCCCACTATTTTTATTATTATGCCCTTACATTATTATTGTTAGGTCAGATTTGATTATATTATGACCCCTTAGACTCCTATATATAGAAAGGAGGTCTTGTCATTTGTATCATCCAAGAATTGTTCATTTGTGTAATGTAAAGGAGGTTGCCCCCTTGAAGAGGTTGAATTCTAAGGCATTTGTCTCTCTTTTCTATCTTTTTGTGAGCTAGTTTCATAACATTGGGAGATTGCAGTCTCCTTTCAAGTTGTAGCTTGATAAAGAACAAGTTGTAGCTTATTGAAGTAGGAGCCTATTGTGGGGTGTAGCATGTAGAAAACTTTGTGGAAGTTGGAGCTTCCTTGAGGTAGGAGCCTACAAAAATCTAATGTAATTTGGAAGTAGGAGCTTTCCTTCACATCGCTTTCAACCAAAAACTCGTGGTTTTCTACCATATGGGTTTCCACTTATTTCTAGTGTCTTCATGTGTTGTCTTTTGAATGTCCTATGAATTCTCTTAAATTTTGAATAAGAACATCTACAAGTGTCTCTTTCTAGTAACTACAAAAGGAAAACATTCATAATTTAGCATATATAGAAGTCATTAGTTGCATAAGAGGAAATTTAAGTTCAACAAAAATTGAAATTTAAAATTATTGATTCACCCCACCCTCCTCAATAATTTCGAAATATAAAATATCAACTTCTTCCATCAACTAGTTCCTATTGGGAATCACAATTGTCATTAGAACAAAATCCACAGGTGTTAGTCAGCGATCGCATCACCAAAGATAAAGATCCACAAGAGGCAGTTAGTCCATGTCATGAAACACATGGGGAGTGTTGGCTTACCCAATGTCCAAGAATCACCCCCCCAACACAAGTCGAGTTTGTATCAAACTCGTGACCATGCTCTGTTGAAAAGTGTAACTAAGTTTGGTCTTCACAATGACATGTAATTATGATTTTATGTAATATGTAAAGAAGAAAAATAAAATTATTATATTGACTTGCTTCATGGGTTTCATGAGCAAGAGATTTTGTTTTTGAGTGAAGACTCCCATTGAGAGTCTTTAGAATTTATTTGTCACCTAAAATGATATAGTCAATGTCATGTAACGAAGTCATGTTACACTTTTTATAGATTCAATATTTTCTATGTAAAGTATCCTCCAAGACCTTGGCACCTATCCTTTTCAAGCCGACCTATAACAATGGAAGAATATGCTAGAAGAAGTCAGCCTAACTCTTGAGATCATGTCGGCATCAAGGACATGAGAAGAAGTATATATATAGCTTAACTCGGCCACTTGAAGGCAAGAAAATTGACAAGCATTCGATCAAGAAGAAGTGCGAAGTAGGGTTTAGAAAAGAAGTATGAAGAAGGTTTAGCAAAGGAGATTCTTTTGGGTATTGCGAAGTAGGGTTTCTTTTGGGATCAACAAGGAGAGATTCTACTGGGGTAGTGAAGAGGAGGTTTCTTCTAGATCAGCGAAAAGAGGTTTCTTCTGGGTAGCAAAGAAGAGCTTCTTTTGGGCAAGCGAAGAAGAGGTTTCTTCTAGGCAAGCGAAGGGAGAGGTTTCTTCTGGGGCAACAAAGGAAGGATTCTTCTAGTGACCGAGATAGAGATCTAGAGACTGAGTTTCTCTAAAGGAGACCAGTGAAATCCTAGAGACTAAGATTCTCTAGAAGAAGTCGGGAGAAGCAGTATAAAGGATAGAGATCGAGTTTCTCTAAGAGTCGAGGAGAAAGTTAGAGATCAAGAAGAAAGTCAAGAAAGGAAAGAAGCAAAGCATCAAGGTTAATGACAAGGTTCTTGGGAGGATACTAGAGTCAAGGGTCTGCGTCATGGTCTTGGTACTTGTCAATTGAATATCTAGAAGAAGAATTTTGATCGTGTTTTCCTCTCAAGAGGTGAAAGGTTTTGGCCCTGGCTAACAAGCCTACATACTCTGTCACTGTGAGAAATTAGTTGCCCGATTCCTACTGCAGCAAACTGATTATATCTCACCTACTTGTTAAATTAATTGAACAAGTTATTTGCAATTTTCTATGGAAAATACTGAAATACATACACTACAACCTACACCAAAATAAATTGCAGAAAATAAATATAGCACATGATAGAATAAACATCACACACATCTACACAATTATTTTTAAACAAATGCCCCCTGAAACAACCAGTGTGTGAAAACCAATGCAATAGTTGAGGGTTTTATTATTATGCAGTAGTAATTCTGAGTACAATTCATTGGATGCCCAACTAGTTATATGATATAGAGAGAAATTGGACAAAATGAAATTGTGAGATGATCTCACCTTGTCAGTGGAAGATCTGACTCTGATTTGCTAGAAGTGAGCCGCTGTGCAGAATTGTGTCAACCCCACACAGTCTCTGCATCAACTCTACTAGGGACTACACTACTCTTCCTTCTAACCCTTTGCTCACTGGAAACTTTAGTTCTCAACCTCCCGGTCTCACACCCCAGCTCCCGACTTCTGAAACTGGATTTCCTCAACAAGAGTTTGATCTCCCTTCGGGCTCTATGCTACCACTGCATCAGCTTTGTGTGGCCCAACGTCAGCGTCTCTGGATGTCATTCTAATCTCTCTGCCTTGTACTCTCAAGCCCAGGAAAACTTCCCTTTATATATTTTACCTACCCCTCACTAAACAATATCACTTAGATTTTCGCTCCTCGCAACTGTTGTGCTTTAGAAATTCAATTTTTTGATCTCCACTCAATATATCTTCCAAATGCCCCTCAAGACTCCACTTATAATCCTCCAATTGAGAACCAATGACTTAGATTATTTTGGCTTGATCCTCACCTTGTTCTATAAGTTTCACCCACAGTTAGATTAATACCCTTTAATTATTTTAATTCCCTAAGTTTAGACTTAGGCACCCATTAAAAATAATTAATTATTTTAATAAAATTGATTCCATGTGGAATTTCCCAAAACAATTTTTGGGTATTGTGGAATACATGTGTCCAAGCCTCCCTACAAATTTTGAAGCTTAGAGTACATCTGATTCTATGAGAAATCAACACTCCCTCTTAGCGAGGAATGTATTCTAATAATGCAACCTACTGAAGAATCACCCTTCTCTGTAACATCTCCCTCTGCGTTGTTGATGTCTGACATTGCTGCCCACCAGCTACTGCACAAATGTTGCATCTATACTACTATTGATATTGCCACTGCATCTGTACTGCAACTCCCTCTCAAATTCTGCATATGAGTTGTTGTTAGCCTTACCACTGCCAACACTGCATTTGCAATGCAATCTTCTCCAATTGCTTCTGCTATTGCATCAACAACAAAAAAGCATCCAAAATTACTGAATTGGTGTTCAACATAATGCATATGTTGTTGGAGTTCTTACTGCTTCTAGTCTCTAGATGACCCTTTGAAGCCTATGCATTGTCGCTGACTCTGCTCTATGCCAATTGAACTGTTGCCAACTCTAGTTCTGTGATGCTCAGTCTTTGCGCTCCTAGCTACTGCAACTGTCACTCTGACACTCCTCTACATCAACTGATCTAGTCCATCTTGCCACTTCTGATCTGGGCTCCCATAGCAAGGTATTGATCCAAGAGGTGGAATCCTCAAGGATCTTCCCCATATACAGTTCTTTCGAACTATAGTTCTATATCACCCCATCTTTGGGTGATCATGGAAAACTCCCCCTCCTCGATCTGTGCTAATGCAACCTTTAGATCATGCTTCTTGTTCTTGTCCTTCTTCTTGAGAGGACACTGTGTAGCATAGTGACCAAGTTCACCACATCATAAGCACTTGATCTTTGAAACATCTTTCTTCTTCTTTTGTTGCCCCTTCTACCCCTTAGATGCAAGGGTTGCATTCTCCTCACCCTCCTTGGGATTCTTCCCACCGCTGTTGCTGCCATTAAGTTTACACTTGAAAAAGTCCCTCCTCATCTCTTCTTGTTGAAAAACGACCCACATTCCTTCCTAGTCTGGCAATTTCTCCTTGCCTAGGATGCTCTCGACAAATACTTTCCACTCTTCTAAAAGTGAGTTCAAGGCCAGCCTTATCATCGCGGTAGGTTGAGGTATTGACCCCATAGCTTCCAACTCATCACGGGTCTCCTAAAACTTTGCAAGGAACGGATCAATGTGTTACCTCTTCTGCATCTGTGTGGATCTCATCTTCTGCTCCAAGTACATCTTCCGCTGCTTGGAAGATCCTTGATATAGCAAGGACAAGGGATCCCACATCTCCTTGGAAGTCCCTTTGCCTAAGGTGTGACATACTACATGATACTTCACTCCATCGAGGATCATCCGCTTAGCCTTTGCCATTTCTCACTTGTACTTTTTGAGAATATCTAGATCCGTGGGCTGAGCTACCACATGAACGACATAGATCTTGAGATAATGTTCATCCAAAAGGCATGACATCCTTGCCTTCTAGATCACATGGTTGGATGCATCATCCAACTGATCCTGATCTCTCAACCCACTGGCTGCTATCTCTTCCAATAGAAAAAGTTCAATCACCTCCTCTCTCCACTATGCTGCTGCTGGGCTAGCCTATGCACTCCCTGCTGGAGTCAGTAGATCTATTGCTCAGTAAATGAGAATTCGATTTCCTTGGCTAGGAATTCTTTGAGGAAGAAATTCTCTCAAATGTCTCTCTCTCTCCCACTGGCACTATTCTGCCAGAAATTGCTGCAAAATATCTGCATCCCAACTGAAGATCTACTATGCAAGAAAAATACATTGCTCACCTATGCCTCTAGAAAGCTTCGATATGGAGATCGAGTTTCTCTGTCGCCTCACTAAGAGAAATCGAATTCTCCTCAAAACATCAACCTCCTTGGCCCACAATTTGTGTTGCCTCTAGGATTTCGAATTGTCGCCTCTACAGTAATTTCAAACTCCTCTTCCTTTCTGCTTCTGAGCTCTTCTACTCATGATCTGTGCTCTGATACCATGTGAAAATTTGGTTATCCTGAATCCTACTACAACAATTGATAATACTTCTCCTATTTGTTAGATTTACTTAACAAATTATTTGTTGTTTTCTATGGAAAACATCGAAATACATACACTGCAATCTCCACCAATTAAATTATAAGTGAAAACAATAAACTGATCAAGAAAGAAATACACAACACATTACATCATTGTTTTTGGACAAAATTCCCCATAAAAACCCAATGCGGGAAAATCGGTGCAGCAATTGAGGGTTTTATTATTAAGCAGTAGTAATTTTAAGTACAATTTGTTGGATGCCCAAATGGCTATCCAATACAGAGAGAAACTGGACAAAACAAAACAGTGAGATGATCTCATGCTGTCACTAGAAGATTCAGCTCTGATCTACTGGAAGTGAGCCTCTATTTAAAGTTGCGTCAACCCCACACAATATCTGTGTCACCTCTGCTAGGGGTTGTGTTGCTCTTACTTCTGACCCTCTGCTGGCTGGAAACTTCAAATCTCAACCTTTCGGTCTCACACCTCGGATCCTAGCTTCTGAAACTCAATTTCCCCAGTAGGAATTCGATCTCCCTTTAGGCGCTGCGTTGCCACTGCGTCAACTCTGTGTGGCCTAGCGTCAACCTCTCTCGACATTGTTCTAATCTCCTTGCCTTGTACTCTCTGGCCCAGGAAAACTTCCCTTTGGATACTATCCCTACCCCTCACTGAAAAAGATCACTTCAAATTTCTCTCCCAACAACTGTTGTGCTTCAGAAATTCGATCTTCTAATCTCCACTCATTGTATCTTGCAAATGCCCCTCAAGCCTCTTCTTATAATCCTCTAGTTGAGAACCAATGACCCAAATTAGATCCTAATCAATGGCTCAGATTATTTTGGCTTCATCCTCATCTTCTTTTAGAAATTTCACCCACAGTTAGATTAATACCCTTTAATTATTTTAATTCCATAAATTTAGACTTAGGCACCCATTAACAATAATTAATTATTTTAATAAAATTGTTTCCGGTGGAATTTCCCAAAATGATTTTTGGGTATTGTGGAATATATGTGTCCCAACCTCCCTAAAAATTTTGAGGCTTAGAGAACATCCAATGCTACGAGAAATCAACAGTCACTTGTCTTTTATTGTGCATATTGGTAATTGTCTTGATGAAAAGAACACAATAATAATGTAACAAAGAAAATATTATAATCCAAGAAGGAAAAGAATATCACAAGAAATTATCAAGCAGAGAAATCTTCTAACTATCCATGCCCTAGATTTATCAACATGATATCAAAGCTTAGGTGTTGAAGTCAAGAAGGGGCATTCAAGCAAGTAGACACACGAGAATCAATATTCAAAGAAGGACCATAGCAAATCCAAGGGCTATCAAGGACAAGATCTTCAAAAACCTAGATCGAAGAAATCTAGACCAACAAGAGTCTTGAAACTATCTTCAAGAAGGAAGTAGGAAGAAATATTGAAACCGTAGAAGCACTTCAGAGATCATCATTCATACATCACCAAAGAAGTAGAAGCTCTTCAAATCTAAGGAAGGTCAAGGAAATTTTGTATTTATTGAAGAAAGGATCTTCTGAAGCAACATCATTATCAAGTTGAATATTCTATCTTCACAAGTAAGTACATTTTCCTTATTCTAGTAAAAATGACTTCATGTTTCGAGGAGAACCAAAAGTTGGTTGGGATATCAAACTTCCTTGTATGGAAAAGAAGGATAGACATAGTCCTCGAAGTAAATGAAGTCATTGATCATGTCCATGGAAATGTCTCCAAGCCATCCGAAGAAAAAACATTACCTGAATACATGGAAAGGGATCTCCAGGCTCAAAAGATTCTTAAGGAATCTGTCAAAGATCCTCTCATTTCCCATGTAGTCAAGTTGGGGACATCTAAAGAAATATATGATAAGTTGGGAGAACTTTTCTCTAAAAGAACGATATAAAAGATCACATCACTTAGATCTGATCTATATAAGTTTAAGGTGTCAGAGGATGAAGGGATATCATCATGTCTCTCAAAAGCATCTCAAATAAAACGTCAATTGCAAGATATAGGAGAGATGGTATCTGATAACGAAATAATCTTCGTTATTATATGTGCATTAAGTGATGAACAAGGTAACTTCATATCTACTAGGGAAGAAGCTATCCCATTCATCAGATTATGGTCTCTCTGCAAGGAAGAACAAGACAGGTTGAAGAAAGAAAGTAACAAAATATTAGATAGAAGGGATCAATATGTGACAAGAAGAAAAGGGAAATTTAGAAAGTTTGATCCTCCAAAGGAAAAGGAAAACATGGCTAAGGAAAGATGCTATGGTTGTCAGAAACTTGGGCACTATAGAGGAGATTGTCCTAAACGCGAGGGATAGGGAAGAAACCCATATTACTAAGGAAGTGAAAGAACCTGAGACAAAGAAGCTTAAGAAGGAAGAAGCCAAAAGATCTCTATTATTATTGGGATTATCTTCTTCACTAGAAGGTAATTTTCACTTGTAATTTATAGATAGGAAGCAATAAGATAGGATGCATCAGATTAGAAAATAACATTGTGATAGAAGCATTAGAAGTAAGAGCTATTGACATGGAAAGCATAAAGGATGTATGGATCAATTTCTATTACTTACAAAGAATGAGAGCTCTTGGAAACCTCAAGTAATACTTATAGAAACAAGTAGAGGTCATCATCTTCTGGGATCATCATACAATAGTCAATAAGGAAACATATGTCGGGTGAGGATATGAAAGATCCTCAAAGTTTCTCTGATGGAATCCTCATCAAAGCACTCACTGATCTAGAAAGAAAGCAAGAGTTTCATCAAGAATTCCAACTCACGGGATTCAAGAGATGATGGTATGATGTCATATTAGGAAAGCAAGTCTAAAGGATAAAGTTATTTCGTACAAATGATGCTACTACAAGAAGTCTGGATGACCGAAAGGAAAGATGAGGTATGTATGCTCACATAGATTATTATGAAAGTCACGTCATATGGTTACAGATAATATGGATCACTATTTCCATCCTAGGAAAACATGTTCAAAAGAAGAAAGGATCTCCTCCTCTGAAAGATTGCATAAAGGCATAAGTCACACTAGATGAAATCAATATAATATGTTCTCATACGAATAATGAGGAAGATGACTACAATTGAGGAACTCTAATTGGAAGCTACTAAGAATGAAGTGTGAAAAGAAAGGAAGATATCGTGAAAGTATACAACAAAGGTAAAAGAGTTGACTAGAATATCTCCCAAAAAGATATGAAGACTTTGATAGGAGTCATAAAAAGGTGGAGACCCTTGAGAATGGATATTTTTGGGAAATGTGTCAATCTACATGTAGGATGTTGATACCTACAGAAAAATGTCATGCTAAAAGACCATCAACCAATTAATTTTGATTTAAGTGTCCATCTCTTATTTTTGAACTAATATCTGGATGGGCTTATGTAGGACTACCAAAGGGAAGATCTGTGGATGACTTCCAAGAGGACCATATTGAGGGATGTAAGATCCTTTCGGAAAATATGGCATGAAAGCAAAATGATATAAAGAAAATCCAGATGGAAAACTGATGGATCACTTTCTGATTAAATAAGGACATGACTAACTTATGGATGAAAGTTATGGATGGTCTCTGCCCTATGAAGAAGTCCCTGAAAGATGAAGACTCTATGACAAAAGAAATTGATGACATCGAAGAAGAAAGGAGTTCTTCAGGCAGCTTGTTGTTCCACATAAGGAGTTGTTGTAGGTCCCTAGTTAAGAGGGAGTCTGAAAAGAAGTTTCTTACTTGGAAGAAACTTGGAAATTCCTAAGCCAAGAGGGAGCTTAGGTACATTCCTTTTTGGTAGGAATGAGTACATTCCTTTATTGGAATATGTCCTTCCTATTTGAGAGGGAGAGATAGACATGTTATTTTGGTCTTCACCTAGGAAGACAAAATGGAGGATTGGGTAATCATTTGGCATTTGATACTCTTTGGGGATGAGATAAGGCATCTAATAGAACAGTAGTTGAGGAGGACCAATATTCTTTGAGGTATTGGGAGTCCAAGATAAGAATAGTCCTCATGGAGCACACCCTGAGTACCTGACAAGGGATGTTCCGCGAGAGACAATGATGACAGTGTCTATAAATCATTGGTCTCGCCAGCATTGAGCTCAGATATTGTGGAGATAAGGAGTTGTTAGTCAAGACCTTGCTATGTAATAATGTTGGTTGATATGATGCTATACAAATATGTTACCAATCTGAATTCTTCTTATGAGAAATTCTTCAAATTGAGAAAGTCCAAGTACCATTATGAATACCTCCCTAGTTAAGAGGGAGTGTTGAAAAGTGTAACTAGGTTTGGTCTTCAAAATGACATGTAATTATGATTTTATGTAATCAGATGTAAAGAAAAAAAATAAAATTATTATATTGACTTACTTCATGGGTTTCATGAGCAAGAGATTTTGTTTTTGATTCAAGGCTCCCATTGAGAGTCTTTAGGATTTATTTGTCATCTAAAATGATAGAGTCATTGTCATGTAATGAAGTCATGTTACATTTTGTATAGAGTCAATCTTGTCTACGTAAAGTATCCTCCAAGACCTTGTCATCTATCCTCTTCAAGTCGGCCTACAACGATGGAAGAACATGCTAGAGGAAGTCAGCCTAACTCTTGAGATCATGTCAGCCTAAAGGGCATGAGAAGAAATGTATATATAGCCTAACTCAACCTCACTTGAAGGCAAGAAACTCGACAAGCATTCAATCAAGAAGAAGTGCGAAGTAGAGTCAAGAAACGAAGTACGAAAAAGGTATAGCAAAGGAGATTCTTCTAGGTATTGTGAAGTAGGGTTTCTTCTAGGATCAACGAGGAGAGATTCTTCTGGGGTAGCGAAGAGAAGGTTTCTTCTAGATCAACGAAGAGAGGTTTCTTCTGGGGCAGTGAAGAAGAGTTTCATCTGGGCAAGCAAAGAAGAGGTTTCTTCTGGGCAAGTGAAGGCAAAGGTTTCTTCTGGGGCAACAAAGGAAGGATTCTTTTAGATGACCGAGATAGAGATCTATAGACCAAGTTTCTCTAAAGGAGACCAATGAAAGCCTAGAGACCGAGATTCTCTAGAAGAAGTCGAGAAGAAGCAGTGTAAAGGATAGAGATTGAGTTTCTCTAGAAGGAGACGAGGAGAGCAGTTCGAGATCAAGAAGAAAGTCAAGAAAGGAAAGAAGCAGAACATTAAGGTTAATGACAAGGTTCTTGTGAAGATACTAGAGTCAAGGGTCTGTGTCATGGTATTGGTACTCATCAAAAGAAGATCTAGAAGAATAATTTTGATTGATTTTTCCTCTCAAGAGGTGAGAAGTTTTGGCCCTGGCTAACAAGCCTACATACTGTGTCACTTGTCTTTTATTGTGCATATTGGTAATTGTGTTGATGAAAAGAACACAATAATATTGGAATGAAGAAAATATTATAAGCCAAGAAGTAAAATTATATCACAAGCAATTATCAAGCAAATAAATCTTTTAACTATCCATGCCCTAGATTTATCAACACGCTCTGATGCTACTTTTTTGGGAATCACAATTGTCGTTAGAACAAAACCCGCAGGTGCTAGTCAATGATCACATTGCTAGAGATAAGGATCCATGAGAGGTGGTTATCCATGTCTTGAAACACATGGGGAGCATTGGTTTATGAAATGTCCAACAGATCCGCCAAGCATGGAAGCTGTCGGAGGTGGCCACCCTAGAAGTTCAGAACCCCGAAGCGTTGGGAGAATGAGTTATTAAAGGGCTCGAGGTTCAAGGGTTCCCGTTTACTAAGTAAAACAAAGTGTGAACCCATTTGCCAAGGAACCCCTTGTTCTCCTTAAACTGAATGGATGGAAACTCATTGTCAAAGTGGAAATGATGTTAGCATGATGTCTTGAAGGACATGTGACAATTAGTTTGGGAGTTTTCGGTACCCAAGGGAGAAACATACGAGTGACACATGGACCTCTTGCAGGCTGACACGTGGTGTGGATGACGTCGACATGACATCACATGGGCGATGTTTGGATCTCAAAGGTCGGAAACCTTGTAAACGTGGATGGCTAATTGTCTCGGGGAACCACAGGTACTAGGAATTGTCAATTGATGACACATTGGTTGACAAAGAACTCTTCTGTCACTTGGGGCTGTTAACTCAGAAGTAGTCGAATATAGGCATTGGGGTTGTGAGACCCACAAGAGCAATGACAAATAGTGTGTGGAGGGTCACGTGGCATCCCATAACACCAGAAACCCATAACCATCACAAAAGGAAATATTGGAAGGTCGGGTTCTTCGGGGGAGGGCTCACTTGAGAGCTCGAGATGTTCTGAGGACCTCGAAGTCGTGACACATCAGTCGAAAGTCAAATTCTGGGGGGGGTGCCTTAAGTTGAGAGTTGAGACATCGTGAGGGCCCGAGATTTGCGACACAGTAGCAGAAGATTGAGATTCTAGAGGGGACTCCAAATTGCAATCTCAAGGTGAGTTGGGGTCCTCGAGCCTCACCAAATTAGTCAGTAGAGAAAAAACATTATTATTACCCCATCTCTCAAATGTGAAACGAAGGGGTCGGGTACATTACAGAGTGGTATCAGATCATCCAAGTTCAATACTTGGAATGGATGGGTTTCATCACAGGCAAGTGAGCAATTATTTCATTAAGTAATTATAAGGTATTGAGTCAGTATAGACTGTGCTTGTTGTTTGTTAAGGAAATTGTGATAAGGTAAGTTAGCAGATGGTTAACAACTCGATGGGAGCAGGATTATGGTTGTGAATACGTTGTTATAATTAATTATGCACCAATCGCACAATTGAATGAGTGTTGCATATCATTGTAAATGGATTGTACGTCAACATGGTTGTTTTATTACCGCAAGAACCCTCGTGACAAATCCATGAATGCAAGCTCATGATCCTGATTTTGTGTTTGATTACTTTTTAAAATATCTAACAATGTGTGTGATTGAAAACACATCACAAGCAGCATAACATAGACAAGATATAGTGATGAGGACTGGAATGGTTAAATATAGTTCTGATCAATCCCAACATGGAATTGATGGAGTCAGAACCAATGAGGAAGAGAGATTAGTTGGGAAAGGGGGAGAAAATCACTCCTCGGATTGGATGGACACCTTAAGAATATTTCAAGAAGGTCAACAATGAGAGGCTGGTAAGATCCCAAGAAAGGAAGGTTGAGATTGTTGGAAATAATACTGAGAGGGGGGGTGGGTGAATGAGTATTAGCAAATCAGAAACGTTTTCATTTTCATACTCTGATTCATATACGTTATTTCAGTTATGGCAACCTGCGTGTATACGCAACTATGTTAAATGCAACTAGCGTATATCCAATAAACTTATGATTCAGTTAGTTGATCTTTAATGAGTACATCAGAACATTATTAACCATGTAGATAGTAAATAGGTTCAGTAAAATAGAACAGATCATCACTCATAAGAAGCACACATGAACACCATGATATAAGGTGGAAACCCGATGTGGGTAAAAACCACCTACTGTAATTCGTCTCTATCTTCTTTTAATAAGAAACTTCTTTTTACAATGGTTTTGTACTGGTGCAGTCTTATACTAGTACGCAGGCTTCTACCTGCAGAAGGATACAACCTTTTCTCATTCTCCAGACTCTCCTGGAAGGGAGCTACAACCCCCTTAGCTCTTGTACTAGCTGATGTACTAGTACGTAGGTGCTGGCCTACAGAAGGCTACAACCTTCTCTTTTCTTCCAGGGACCACATTTCATAAATTTTCATACTGGATCCATAAATACAAAACAATCACCACTGCAATAAAATCATCAACTATACCTGCATCATCAATCTCTGAATCACCCAATACTGAATCACTGAAACCTTGTCATTAAAACACAGTTACCAGAACACAAACCAGAGCCCAGAACTTTGCAACACCACTAGAACCAACAGAAACCTAAAATATCAAAACTCATAATGTATATGCTACTTGACCGTGTCGAAGCAACGTGTATATGCCTTTTCACCAGAGAGAACCCACATACAGATCTGAAAAATCATAACATGACTCTATACATACATCAATCTCCCAACCAAGTGGGAATACACCAAATGTTTATACATGACTCAAAAACAAGAAACATTACATCATCCATCCCATGCATAGTGGGGTAACAAAATACATCATGTGACTCACAAAGACACGACCATGATAGTTATCAGCAACTATCATACACCACATATGATTTGCACCATCCAAACCTACAATCCATTCTCTTAGTCAATCAAATAATCAGTAGCAAAATGTGTCAATAAGCATCATCACTAAATACTTCTAACCATAATGCTATCAATGCATTATTCGAAGCATATGCTCCCCCTGAGCTTGTGCCAACCATGACTAAACCATTTCCTGAGTCTGTTATGATGCTTATCTTTTGAGCTCCATATATGCGATTCTGCAACCTTTAACTCACTTATATACGCGACTTATCTTCATAAAATCTATGTATCAAAATTGGAATACTTAAGGTCTACACTTTCAGTTTCCCCTGTGTCTGTTATGTCAGCTAACTGAGTTATGCCACATCTTTATGTCTCTAATTCTGTCTGGAATTGTGATGATGTATGATCCTCTTGCTTTGGAGTTCGAATTTTTCTCCTGCATTCCCTTACTTTATGTCCAAACTTGTTACATGCATAACATCTTACATGTTTCATGTTCCTTCTATTACAATCAATTGCTTTGTGGCCAAACATATTGCAAGCAAAACAATATCCCTTGAAGTACCTAGAATGTGATGATCTTGTGTGACGGTCTTGAACCATTCTACTTATGCATCTGGCTGCAACATGTCCAAGATTATGACATACATAACATTCAACATTATCCATCGGAGGAAATAATCATCTATCACTTCCATAGTTAGGAGTAAAAGATTTTCTTTGAGGAATTTTTTTCCTTGTCTATTGATGAGGTTGTCCTCTCATCTCCTTGTTGAGCATTTTAGAATTCTCATTAGAGTTCCTTGCCTCACCTTGTGAGCCAGATTCACCTTCAATAGACTCATAAAAGCCAATACCAGTTTTGATAGCAGGGGATCTTTGACTACTAAGAATATCATCCAAAATCTTAGTACTGTCTTGAAATTGTAACAGTTTATCATTTTCTTCTAATTTACCTTTTAAGATATTTACCTCAACCTGATGTTGTTCTTCCTTTTCCAGATACCGCTTCCTTATGTTTTCTTCAGCTTTTCTTCCTTCTTCCACTTATTGCCTTAGTTCGAGCACTTCATGTTCTTATTCTTCAAGAGCTTCTTTATTCTGCTTCTTTGATTCTTTCAGATCTTCTTTTAGAGAGAGATCTTCGATTCAAGTCTCTGTATTGTTATGCTCTGATCTTTTACTACATCCTGCAGCTACTCCCTTACTCTGGTTACTGACTCCAGCTGTTCTTTTAATCTGGTAACTTCTTCTGTTTCTACGTCCTTATTTTCATATGCCATGAGAAGTCTAATGTCTTCATCACTATTGGATGAGTCATTACTTTTATCACGAGTATAATAACTT
This sequence comes from Pinus taeda, assembly GCA_000404065.3. NCBI lineage: Eukaryota > Viridiplantae > Streptophyta > Pinopsida > Pinales > Pinaceae > Pinus > Pinus taeda. Next base: position 24,269 of record APFE031733026.1, read on the forward strand.
CTATTACCTTCTTCAGACATCTTTCCTTTGTTATGAGGGCATCTAGCAGCGTAGTGACCAACTCTACCACATGAAAAGCATTTGAAAGGTAGCTTACTTTTGAACCTTCCAGATCCCCTTCAAGATTCTTGACAAAATTTACCTCATCTTCTTCTTCTAAAATTTATCCTGATTCATTGAGTTTTTCCTTTCCATTTGATGATACTTTGAATGTAGCTTCCCTCATGTCTGATGGTCCTCCTTTTCTCATCTCAAAAGCAGTTAAGATTCCGTGAAGCTTCGTCATAGTGATTTTCTGCAGATTCTTGTTTTCTTCTATGGCAGAAACTTTGGATTCAAATTTAGCAGACAAGGATATCAAAACATTTTCAACTAAGACAACTTCCTTAATTTCTTCACCCAGATTCCTCATACAATTGACAATCTCATCTATATGCAGGAAGTAATTAGCTATGCTTTCATTTCTATGCATCTTAAGAGTTTCATGTCATATTCTGAGAGTTTGAAGCTTTGCTTGTTTTACCTGATCATCTCCTTCGTAGCTTAGAATGATTTTGTCCCATATTTCTTTGGTTGATTTGAACTGCATAACCTTGACAAATTCTGATTGTGACAAACCTCCCAATAAGACAGTAACAGCTTTGGCATTGAGTTCATATTGCTTTCTCTCTGTTGTCTCTGTAGGAATCGCTGATGGATATGTATATCCTCCTTCCACGATTCCCCAAACATCTGTTCCAAGCGATTGTAGATATGTTGTGGTTCTTATCTTCCAGTAGACAAAGTTGCTCCCATCAAAGATTGGTGGCATGATGGATGCCTCTCTTTCTTGATTACTCATCCTGATGGATCTTCCTTCAAGCGATCAAGCTTCTTCTGAAGGACCTGCTCTGAAACCAATTGTTGGAAATAATACTGAGAGGGGGGGGGGGGGGGGTGAATCAATATTAGCAAATCAAACACTTTTTCATTTTCATACTCTGATTCATATACGCTATTTCAATTATGGCAACACGCGTGTATACGCAACTGTGTTTAATGCAACTAGCGTATATCCAGTAAACTTATGATTCAGTTAGTTGATCTTTAATGAGTAAATCAGAACATTATTAACCATGTAGACAGTAAACAGGTGCAGTAAAACAGAACATATCATCACACATAAGAAGCACACATGAACACCATGATATAAGGTGGAAACCCAATGTGGGTGAAAACCACCTGCTGCAATTCATCTCTATCTTCTTTTAATAAGAAACTTCTTTTTACAATGGTTTTGTACTGGTGCAGTCTTATACCAGTATGCAGACTTCTACCTGCAGAAGGCTACAACCTTCTCTCGTTCTCCAGACTCTCCTGGAAGGGAGCTACAACCCCCTTAGCTCTTGTACTAGTTGATGTACTAGTATGTAGGTGTTGGCCTATAGAAGGCTACAACCTTCTCTTTTCTTCCAGGGACCACATTTCATAAATTTTCATACTGGATCCATAAATACAAAACAATCACCACTGCAATACAATCATCAACTATACCTGCATCATCAATCTCTGAAACGCCCAATACTAAATCACTGAAACCCTGTCATCAAAATGCAGTTACCAGAACACAGACCAGAGCCCAGAACTCTGCAACACCACTAGAACTAATAGAAACCTAAAATATCAAAACTCATGATGTATACGCTACTTGATCGTGTCGAAACAGAGTGTATACGCCTTTTCACCAGAGAGAACTCACGTAGAGATCTGAAAATAATTACTTATACCTTCGCTGCTATTTCAATTTCAGATATAACCAGAACAAAAGATATAAAGGATAAGACATGCGTCAGTATTCAGATCTATTCATAATCATACCATATAACGATAATGCTTTTTAGTCTTCATGATCCCGGTCCATCAACCTTTATCAACCGCACAGATGCCTCCTTAGTTCAGATCAAGCAAAGCATCACCAACCCATAACCAACATACTAGATCTCACACTTCATCAGATATTCATCACATGCTCTCTTGCCCCTCTTGGCCTAATGATCTTCTCCTTATATAGGTTATGCTTCTTTCAATACCATGGTCCAAAACCACTTAGAACCAATACCTTGGACCCAATAATTGGGGTCAACACTTCAGACCAAATACCATGGACCAATACCAAAATACTATGGACCAAATACCATGGACCCAAACTTAGTTTTCCAACATGTACACGCCTTTCCTTCTGTGAACCTACGTGTGTACATGTACGCACCTTTTGTTCTGCTAACCTGCGTGTATATGCACTTTCATCAAGATTAACCTCCGTATACCTCTCTGTTGACCTGCTGCACTATGATCTGTCATCTGAGTGAGTTGCCATCAAGGACAACGCCTGTATCATACCTCTGAGTGAGTTGCCATCAAGGACAATATCTGTATCATAATGCCAACAGAGATCAATGCAGTCGTCCTAGAAAGTATCTTAGACTGGCAAAGGAAAAGGAAATCTAAACTGAGGACCATTCATAGAGACACAAAAAGCCTTCGTGAGTCAGAAGAAAACACCAATGGAGCAAATGGTGGCGGACCCAGAAAGAGGCACAGGCAGGGAAGTGAGGACATTATGCTAGGGGGAGAACCTTTGAGTACTCCACGAGGAATGACTAGAATACAGGCGCTTTGCTCGAGAAAATTGTCTATCTCTTCTCTCTGAAGATACCATCACTCTCGCCATTACCATTTCTCAGAGAGGAAGGAAAGGGAGCATATGCCTAAAGAATTCAAAAAGTAAAAATCGCCCACATTCGATTGGGATGTGAAGAAGGCAAAGGATGCTGAAGCATGGTTGTTAGGGATGAAGAATTTCTTTAGAATACATGATTATTTCAAGAATACAAAATCCAACATTGACTCTTATAGATTTAAAGGAAAATATGACATCTCGTGGAAGGACCTAAAGAATACTAGACCCATTACTGAGAAGGAGGTGACATGGAAGGAGTTTGAGAAGCTCTTCAAAGAGTAATACCTGTCTGAACACTACTATGACAATAAGTCAAAAGAGTTTTATGAACTCAAAATGGGTCAAATGACCAGGGATGAATACATCACCAAGTTTTTGGGACTACTAAGGTATGCACCATATCTCAAGGAAGAGAAAGTTAAAATTAAGAGGTTCACCAGTGGGTTGCCCATGGTATTCAGAGATAAAATTGAATTGTTGGAACCCCAAACCCTGAAGGAAGCGATCAAGAAATTAAACATTACTATGAGCAAGCAAGTCGTAGGCCTGAGATTAAAAGTAATTGGCTAGCAAAAAGCATCACTGAACGAAATAGGAATTGGTCCAGGAAGAACCCATAAAGAAAAGAGGGGAACCCCCAGCCTAGACAAGACAGCCTCAACAGAAGGCCAATGTTGCAGTTAAGAGAAATGAGAAACAACCAATGTCAGCACAATAGAAGACCGAAGGCCAAGAACCACTCAAGTGTTGGACCTGTGGTGGGAACCACAGGAGAAGGGATTGCCCAGATCAATAGGAGGTTGGACCCAAGATCTACAATGCTCAGGAGGCAAGCATGGTGGGTGAAGTAGCCCGAAGTATGCCAAGGGTTAACGCAACATTGGACAATCACCAAGCAGACCATATGTTAATTTTAGGTATGTTCTATGCTAGAGAAATTGATTTCAATTTCTTTTCCACATTAGCAATCACATCAGCATAAAGTAAACTACAAATAGAACATAAATATAAATCGCAAAAGGCAAGCCAAGACAAGAGGACACAAGATGTGGCGCTAGCCAGGGACAAACCCCACAGTGTGTGGGGAAACCCTTTGATCAAATCTTCTTTTAACTTCAAAGTTTAGCAGAGAGAGAGAGAGAGAGAGAGAGAGAGAGAGATAATACATTTACAATAGAAGTCAACACTTTGACTCATCTGGATCTAAGCATATATCATTTCGTATAATGATGAGATCAGTTGAAGACATTCTGCTTCAACTGAATCTCCTAGGTGATGACTTCACCTATCCATTTCGTTCATCTGCTGGACCTTATCGTGTAGCACCATCATGCTGCATCATGCATCTTCACGCTGCTCATGATCACTATGCTGCCCATACATCAAGTTTTCCATGACTTCATACTTCATGCTACTCATGCATCATCATGCTTCATGCTACCCATGGATTATATCAAGCTTCATGCTACCCATACTACCCATGCATTATATCAAGCTTCATGCTGCCCATGCTACCCATGATCTCATCATGCTTCATGCTGCTCATGTTGCCCATGATCTCATCATGCTGCAACACAATTACACTACCAAATGTATATCAGCCTTAGTTGCTTGTTATGGCTTGCAGCCTAGCAAAGCAGCTAGGCTATAGTTCCATGCAATCCCATTATACACAGTGTATTTGTATTCCTCAGTTATAGGTTTCCTTTCATTGTTGCGTGTCTCTATGACCTGTGCATAAAAGTCTCCATGAACTGCGTATGAGTGACTGGAGTCTCTATACCCTGATCTACACTACCAGATCCACATACATCACAACGACTATCCTTGATGACTGCAGCTATTCCTTTTAGTGACCAGCGTAGACATGTCTCTCATGCCCAGTGTATATATGTTAAGTGTCTCTATGACCAGCGTAGAACGTTGACTGTCTTATGAATGTTGTGCGTATATATTTCGATTGACATATATACATATTGTAATACCATGACAGTGTTTACTGTTGAACTGCGTGTAACTATCACCATGACTTGCGTTCCATGAACAGCGTAAATATTTCAGCATGAACAGCGTATGACCAGCGAGTAAATATCTTCTCTATTGTTGTGTATATATATATATGTTCCCTTCGCCTATATATATTTATATATATATATAATATATATATATATAGATCTTGTTGTATTGTTTGCCTGCGTATATAAATATATTGCTACGGATAGGTCACAGCGTATCACTGCCCATTGACCAGCATACATTATCCATCAACTAGCATATACATAAAATGTATCATCCCAGCGTATATATGAACTCACGTATCTCTTCATAAACTGTGTATAAGTGTTGTGACTAACCACGCTTCTAGATTCACTATGGATTAGGGCCTGCGTGTATATATGTCTTCTAGACAACATATATCATGACTGAGTTGATGTGTATCTGTTCATGAAATGCGGCTAGGTTTTCTAAGAACAACGTATTACTTTTCTTCATTGTTGTGCGTATCTCCATACCTGAATGCGTTTCTCGTATAGACTACGGGTTCCATATATGACTGTAATTTAGGGCTCTGTTTATTGTGTTTCTTCTCCAAGTCTTGTAGGGCAACGTATTACTCTTGGTGTCTCCTACTCCAAAAACTCAAGACATGGAGAGGAGATCACCTTGAGAGTGTATCTAAATGACATCAAGTCTTCTTATATTTATCCTAAAACATAAGTGATGAATAGACATGTCTATTGGGCTTCTTGAGCCTATGCAAGAGTTGGTAGTCTTGATAATAATTACATAATCAAAATAAATTCATATCTCCATAAATTCTTATAAGAATCGGATGATCTTTATATCAATCATACACCTCTCGATGAGAGGGATCCAATAAAAATATTATCTGCCATAAATAAGTTGACCCACATGGAGTTTGGCCCTAGTTTCAAATTTAACACTCCCTCTCAACTAGGGAGAACTCCATCCGGTGATCCATAAGTCTGACTATACTATCTCTGCCATCAGTGCCCTGCACTGCTCTGCCCAATTCTGCTCAGCTTTGCTAGCTCTGCTATGCTCTACTCAGCTCTGCTAGCTCTGCTCTACTTTGCTCAACTCTGTTGGCTCTGCTCTGCTCTACTCAGCTCAGCTCTGCTGGCTCTGCTAGCTCTGTTGGCTCTACTAGCTCTGCTATGCTCTGCTCAGCTTTACTTAGCTCTGCTGACTCTGCTAGCTCTGCTCTGCTCAGCTCTGCTGAACTATGAAGAAGAAGAATTGATCGAGAATGTCTCATACCATTCTCCACTAACCCGAAGTCAGTCTCAGAGTGTGTACCACTAGTCCCAAACCAGTCTCAACCAACCCAAAGTCAGCATCATAGTGGGTACTACTCCTACCACTAGTCCTAGACTAGTATCGCAAGCTTAGAGAGTGTACCACTGGTCCCAGACCAGTCTCAACTGACCCGAAGTCAGTGTCATAGTATGTACCACTCTCATTGGTCCCAGACCAGTCCTACACTAACACGAAGTTAGTTTTAGAGTATGTACCACTGGTCCCAGACCAGTCTCAACCGACCCGAAGTCAGCGTCATAGTATGGTACAACTCCTACCACTAGTCCCAGACCAGTATCATTGATCCTAGATCAATGGAGGTCATCCCAGCGTAAGGAGTACAGTAGATACAACGATGCATCCATCGGTACTACTATGGTCCCTAACTTCATTTCCCTGCTCATTAATAAGATGAGAGGTACTTCCCACGAGTCCCAGATTGCATGGGTAGGATGTCTCAACAGGAGAACTAATCAATCCTATCCTCACAGGAGAACACATCAATCCTGCTACAATCGCCATGGAGAACACATCAATCCAGGCCTCACAGGAGAACACATCAATCCTGCTACAATCGCCATTGAGAACACATCAATCTAGGCCTCACAGGAGAACTAATCATCCTGCTACACAGGAGAGTGAATCATCCTGTTCCACAAGAGAGCGAATCATCTTGTCCCACAAGAAAGTGAATCATCTTGTCCCACAAGAAAGCGAATCATCTTGCTCCAGTGCGCACCACCAGGGGAGGGTGAGTCACCCTGTGGTCGTATGTTGCTCCAGTAAGAACTGCAAGCCCCCCAGAGCTCCCAAAGCTCAATGTATGTAACATGCAGGACCCTTTTACAAAGGTCTCTCGACGACTCCAAGTTGTTCGGGAAGATCACAAATTTGATCTTTCCCCAGGGCTCTAACCTGTACATCATCTCAGTGTGATGGAGAGCCTCCTTGCTCATCGACTTACCATATCCCAGATAAGGCAGTATTTGATGTCTATATGCTAGAGAAATCATTGAATAAGAGATTCCTTAATAATTGAATCCCACCTCTGGTTGTCACAGAGAATCACAGTGGTATTCATCATGTGTACTCACTGAGGAGTTTCCACAACCAGGAAACTTCATATGAGGTCATACTCATAGTTATGTATCCGGTCTCGACGATACTTGTAACAATCGATTTCTGCTTCCTTCTCATCCATGATATCAAAGCAGAATCCAAAGAGAACCAACACTGAGAAGTGCTCTAGTGATCCTCCACAATGCTTGCCCAGTCAACATTCGAATAATCATGCAGTTTTCATATTTCCGGTAGTGTATCTCAATCCATGAGAGATTGTGCCCCGAAGATATCTCAGAGGATTCTTGGCACCAATCTAGTAAGGCTCAACCAAATATGAGCTCACCATGCTAACTGCAAAACATATGTCTGGATGGAAGTTCACCAAGAACATCAATGTGATTGAGTTTATGAGACTCAGAGGCATTTCCCAAATCTGGTCTGATATCACTACCATATAGCTTCTAAAAGTTAATATCCTTGAGGTAGTCATAGGCTTGCAGTTTATCATTCCACATACAGAATCCAACTCCCTCTGTATCCTACAAATGAGAGGGTCTGCACCTGTCAAACATAGGTGCTAGTATGAGAGGTCTATCATCCACAACCTTCGAGTAATGGTTTGGACTGATTTCACTCCTAGTGAATCTCAGCTTCATCAGACAGTTGTTGATCCTCTCATACTATGCCCAGGGTGATTTGCTTCAAGCCATAGAGGGCTTTCTTCCACCTGTCTACATGAGATTCCATGTTCATGAATCTCAAAACTCCACGGGTTGTTTCAAACCTGTGGACTTACTACTTGAGGGGAATGGTCCCCTTATAAGATTTTCCTTTTGTACATCTCAAACATGTAGTTTCATGCTCTTTTTGAATTCAGGCTTCCCTATCACCTCTGACTCACAAACCTCTGGTGCTATGTATCAATGGACATGGTCTTACTCGTGGACTTCCTGTAACTTAATTCAACCCTGAACTCAAAAGAATCTTAGAAAATTCTATTTTCAAATATGTACCTTTCCTTTGATGAATGCCACCCTAAAACCTTTGACTTCCATTTCCGAGATGGACACCAGGTTCTTTTTGCAATCAAGTACATAAAAGAGATCCTGGGATCCATTGCTTTCTTTGGAGAGACAGTCATGTCCTTGATGACCTGCTTCTCTGCCATTCGAACACTCCTTCACATAAGGACCGAACTTATTGTAGCCAAGGCATCTACCTTTCCTTCCATCCTTAGATCCGAACTTCCCAATGAAGTTATCTTTAGGTATGCCATTAGAAGTTCTGCCGCACCATTCTGATAATATGCTCTGCTTCGACTTCACCCTAAGTGAATTGTGAGGAACCCATTGATCCTTCTGTCTTGTCCCAACTGTCTTTGGTGATTGCCCTTTCACTCTTACTTGGGCATTGTCTTCACCTCAGCTCTAATTCCATGTTAATTTTAGGTATGTTCTATGCTAGAGCAATTTATTTCAATTTCTTTTCCACATTAGCAATCACATCAGCATAAAGTAAACTGCAGATAGAACATAAATATAAATTGCAGAAGACAAGCCAATACAAGAGGACACAAGATGTGGCACTAGCTAGGGACAAACCCCACAGTGTGTGGGGAAACCCTTTGATCAAATCTTATTTTAACTTCAAAGTTCAGCAGAGAAAGAGAGAGAGAGAAAGAGAGAGAGAGAGAGAGAGAGAGAGAGATAATACATTTACAACAGAAGTCAACACTTTGACTTATCTAGATCTGAGCATAGATCATTTCCTATAATGATGAGATCAGTTGAAGACATTGTACTTCAACTGAATCTCCTAGGTGACGACTTCACCTATCCATTTCGTTCATCTGTTGCACCTTACCATGTAGCACCATCATGATGTATCATGCATCTTCATGCTGCTCATGATCACTGTGCTGCCCATACATCAAGTTGTTCATGACTTCATACTTCATGCTGCTCATGTATCATCATGCTTCATGCTGCCCATGTTGCCCATGCATTATATCAAGCTTCATGCTGCCCATACTACCCATGCATTATATCAAGCTTCATGCTGCCCATGCTGCCCATGATCTCATCATGCTTCATGCTACTCATGCTACCCATGATCTCATCATGCTGCAACACAATTACACTACCAAATGTATATCAGCCTTAGCTGCTTGCTATGGCTTGCAGCCTAGCAAAGTAGCTATGCTATAGTTCCACGCAATCCCATTATACACAGCATATTGGTATTCCTCGGTTATAGGTTTCCTTTCGTTGTTGCGTGTCTCTATGACCTATGCATAAGAGTCTCCATGAACTGCGTATGAGTGACTGGAGTCTCTATACCCTGATCTACGCTGCCAGATCCGCATACATCACAGCAACTATCCTTGATGACTGTAGTTGTTCCTTTTAATGGCCATCGTAGACATGTCTCTCATGCCCAATGTATATATGTTAAGTGTCTCTAAGACTAGCGTAGAACGTGACTGTCTTATGAATGTTGTGCGTATATATTTTGATTGACATATATAAATATTGTAATACCATGACAACGTTTACCATTGAACTGCATGTAACTATCACCATGACTTGCGTTCCATGAACAACATAAATATTTCAGCATGAACAGCGTATGACCAACGAGTAAATATCTTCTCTATTGTTGTGTGTGTGTGTGTATATATATATATATATATTGCTGCATTGTTTGCCTGCGTATATAAATATATTGCTATGGATAGGTCACAAAGTATCACTGCCCATTGACCAGCATACAATGTCGATCAACTAGCATATACATATAGCATATCACCACATCATATATATGAACTCATGTATCTCTTCATAAACTACGTATAAGTGTTGTAAGTAACCATGCTTCCAGATTCACTATGGATTAGGGCTTGCATGTATATATGTCTTCTGGACAGCATATATCATGACTGAGTTGATGTGTATCTCTTCATGAACTGTGGCTAGGTTTTCCAAGAACATCGTATTACTTTTCTTCATTGCTATGCGTATTTCCATACCTGACTGCGTTTCCCATATAGACTGTGGGTTCCATATATGACTGTAATTTAGGGCTTTGTTTACTGCGTTTCTTCTCCAAGTCTTGTAGGGAAGGTATTACTCTTGGTGTCTCCTACTCCAAAAACCCAAGATGTGGAGAGGAAATCACCTTGAGAGTGTATCTAAATGACATCAAATCCTCTTATATTTATACTAAAACGTAAGTGATGAATATACACGTCTATTGGGCTTCTTGAGCCTACACAAGAGTTGGTCGTCTTGATAATAATTACATAATCAAAATAAATTCATATCTCCATAAATACTTATTGGAATCGGATGATCTAAAGATTAATCCTACACCTCTCGATGAGAGGGATCCAATAAAAATATCAGCAGCCATAAATAAGCTAACCCACATGGAGATTGGCCCTAGTTGCCAATTTAACACCAACCATCATTGAGATGGAAGGTAATTTAAAAGAAAAAGTTTCTATTTTGATTAATCTAGGTTCTAATTATAGCTTCATTAGCCCATATCTTGCCAAAAAATGTGGATTGGATAAGTAATTGCATAAAGAACCCTAGTTGGTTCAATTGGCAATGGGAACAAGGAGAAGAATCAACAATTGGGTGAAATCATGTGCATTTGAACTCAGTGGAATGCCCGTAACAACCCACTTGAATGTGCTACCCTTGGGTGGGTATGGCATATTACTAGGCATCGACTGACTATATGTACACCAGACTAAGGTAGATTGCTATGAAAAGGAATTAGAATGCTTGGATGAGTAGGGAATGGAAAGGGTGTTGTGAGGCAAGAAAAATACCATATCAGTGAGGTTGATCACTACTATGCAAGCCAAATGCAACAACAGGAAGGGATGTGCGTTGTTTGTAGTACAACTTTCCAAGAACAAGGGAGCCGATAGAGAAACAGAAGATGAGGAAGCTAAATTGTTTCAAAAGTACCCTGTTTTGCAATAATATGGGATGCCTTTCTAGTGGAGGTTCCTAGATTGCCTCCCCATAAAGAGAGATTTTTCTATCGTGCTTGTACCTAGAGTAGCACTAGCATCTAAGGCTCCATATATTATGAACACCCTAGAGTTGGTTGAGCTAAAACTGCAGCTGAAGGAAATGCTTGACAAAGAATACATAAGGCCAAGTGTGTCTCCTTGGGGAGCACCAGTATTGTTTGTAAAGAAGAAAGATGGAACCCTGAGATTATGCACTAATTACAGACAACTGAATAGATACCCATTACCAATAATTGATGATCTATTTGACCAGTTAAGGGGAGGAACAATATTCTCCAAAATTGACTCGAGGTCAAGCTACCATCAAGTAAGAATCAAGGAAGAGGACATTCATAAGACTTCTTTCAAAACAAGATATGGGCACTATGAATTTGTAGCGGTACCCTTTGGGCTTACTAATTGCCCTGCCATGTTCATATGACTGATGAACGAAGTGTTACAACCATACTTGGACAACTTTGTCATTGTATTCATTGATGATATATTGGTTTAAATTCAAAAATGGAAGAACATGAACAACACCTGGCGGTCACGTTACAATTGTTGAGAGAACATAAGCTCTATGAAAAGCTTGGTAAGTGTGACTTCTTCTAGTCACATGTACACTACTTAGGGAAAATTGTCTCCAAGGAAGGTGTATCAGTTGATCCTGATAAGATCAAAGCTATAAGGGAGTGGCAAAATCCAAAGAACGTGGATGAGAACAAATCATTCATGGGATTGGCAGGATATTACAAGAGATTTATTTGGAATTTCTCCAAAATAAAATATCCCATTACAACTTTATAGAGAAAAGGGAAAAGATTTGAGTGGACTACACAATGTGCAGAAATATTTTAACAATTAAAGGAAATTTCTCACTAGTGCTCCAATGTCGAGAATCGTCGATCCTGATAAGGATTTCACAGTATGTATCGATGCCTACAAAGAGGGACTCATTGGAGTTTTAATGCAGGAAGGAAAGTTGTATGCTATGAGTCCAGAAAATTAAATAAACATGAGGATGTGATGCATGATTTAGAATTGGATGCCATCATTCATGCTTTAAAAATGTGGAGGCACTACCTCCTTGGCCAAAAGTTCACAGTCATGTTAGACCATAGTGGGCTCAAATATTTGTTTGGACAACCGAAGTTGATTGTTAGGCAAGCTAGATGGCTAGCCACACTCAATGAATTTGAATTCGAGATTAAGTATATAAAGGGCAAGGAAAACAAGGTTGTGGATGCCTTGAGCAGGAGAATCCAAGTTAATCACTTGGCAAGGGTAAGCTCATATGCAACAAATCTGGAAAAAAGGATCAAAAGCACCAGTGACTAGACAACAAGATGAAACATACCAAAAAGTAAAGGAAAGGTTATGAAAAGGTGGTGAGCATCGAGAATACCACCTCACTGAGGATGACTTAGTCAGATTCAAAGGCAAAATCTATGTGCCTAACAGTGATAAGGTAAAAAAGACTGATAATGAGATAATTACATGCTAAACCCTATTCAAGCCACCCGGGGTATCAAAAGACCCTTACAGGCATTAAAAGGTACTACCACTGGCCAAATCTGAAGAAGGAAGTAGCAGACTTTGTGGAGAAATGTATGGAATTCCAACAAGTGAAGGTTGAATGCAGGCACCCGACAGGATTGTTACAACCTATCCCTTTTCTGGAATGGAAGTGGGAAGTAGTCTCTATGGATTTCATTACAGGATTTCCCAAAACATCTAAGTAGCATGATCCAATCATGGTAGTGGTGGATAAGATTAGCAAGGTAGCTCACTTCGTGGAAGTCAAATCCACCAATTTTGTTAGTGATATAGCACAAATTTTCATAAAAGAGATTGTGAAGCTACATGGCATCCCCAAGAAAATTGTGTCAAATAAAGATGCTAGATTTACTTCTAGGCTTTGGAAGGAACTGTGTGCAGGTTTGGGAACAAAACTAGCATTCAATATTGCCTATCATCCACAAACAGACGGGAAAATAGAGAGGACCAACGGATGCATCGACCCAAGAAATGGGAAGAATATCTTCCACTTATGGAATTTGAATACAACAATGGGCACCAAGAATCCATAAATATGAGCCCCTTTGAAGCATTATATGGCAAAAGGTTTAGTACTCCTATTAGTTGGAGTGATCCAATTAATAGGGTCCATGTAGGACCTGATATGCTTAAAGATATGGAACACCAAGTTCATATCATAAGGAAAAATCTGAAAGTGGCATAGGATAGATAGAAAAACTATGCATATAAGCATAAGGTTCACAAAGAGTTCAAAGTGGGAGAACACGTTTATCTGAGAATTAAGCCCAAGAAGAGTTCCCTAAGGATGGGGACGTGTGACAAGTTGACACCACGGTATTGTGGACCACGTGAAATCCTTGAAAGGGTAAGAGCGATAACATATAGACTAGCTTTACCTCCATCAGTTAGAGTTCATGATGTTTTCCATTTTTCGTTACTTAAAAAGTATATACAAGATTATAATCATGTGATTGTTTGGTTTGTGCTACAGGTGGAACCTGTAGGAGAGTTCTAACCAGAGCCAATGTGCATTTTATACCGAAGGAGTCTCATGCTCTGGAACTGAGCCATAGAGAAAGTTAAGATACAGTGGAATCACTTTGGGTTAGAGGAGGCCACATGGGGAAATGGTTGATGCCATGAAAGTTGATTATCCCTTCTTGTTTGATGGCTAAAGGAAATATGTGTAATTATAAATATTGTATTGAGTTGTGTGTATAAAGCTCCATAAAACAATATGTATTGCATTTTGACGCTATGTTGCATATGGGAAATTGAACATTGAGGGTGGCATTCCCTCAAGGGGTAGGGATTTGTGACAACCCCACCCAAAGTTATCGTATAAGTTGCATTGTAAATGTATTGTAAATAGTTTGCAACATTTGAAATAAAAAAGGGGACTGAGTCAAGGGACATAGATTTCCGAGCTGGGGAGGAGGTCGTTTGCTTGGGACATTACAGTTTCTTGTGCAAAAAAGAAACCTGAAATGCAGGACACCCATTAAAGGTTTCCTAGTTAATGAATTGATGAAGGAGCTCTTGAAATTAAATGAGATGCAAGAGGAAGTATGCATGCCCATATTACTTGAGAAGCAACCACAAGAAAAATGATAACAATTTTATGGAGGAACTACGCATTGTAGGCCAACAAGGACACAATAGTAATAGTGGACGAGGGAGAGGCCAAGAAAAACTAGAGACATAGGATTGAACAGACACATTCAAAAGAGATGAGACGAGGAGATACAGAGAAAAATGAAGAGTGGTAATGAGAAGAGACTCGACAATAGCTTCCAATAAGCGGTGCTGAAGAGAAGAGAACAGAAGGAAATTGCCTCTCGATCCCTAGAGGTTGTGGGTTGAATTGCTAGCCTTTGGAGCCCTGTAATAGCTTGGGGTCCCTAGAGGTTGTGGGTTGAGTTAGGATCCCTACAGTCCTGTAACAGTTTGGGTCCCTTGAGGCTATGGGTTGAGACAGAGGTCTTTGGAGCCTTGTAATAGCTTGGGTCCCTGGAAGTTGTGGGTTGGGATGGAATCTCTAGAGCCCTATAAGAGCTTGGGTCCCCTAGAGGTTGTGGGTTCAGATAGCAGACTCTAGAGCCCTGTAACAACTTGGGAAGAGCCCATCCTAGAGTCGTAGCAGAGGAAGATCAGAATGAGAACTTGTGGTTACTGCCCTAATGGAATAGTGGATTTTGGACAACCTAGAAGGGGGTGAATCAATGTGTGTACACTTGGGGGTGAGGTTGGGCACCTCTAGAGTCCTAGTGTTGACCAAGAAAGTAGCTGTCAAGTGGTGGGATTGATGAAAGAAGTCCTCTAAAGTCCCTGATTCAGTGACAGTTGGTGTGTTAATCCTAGAAGCAAGCAACCCGAAGGACTTTGGAATCTGGCTCGGGGGCGACGACTGCAAGTAAGTGTGGTTGTAGTTGTCTATGGTTGGGTGGAGATTCCTTGTCCCAGACTCAGTTTCCTAGCAAGTAGAAATATAAGTATCTGCATATGTCGTTTATCTTATAATGAATCATGTCGAAGTATTATAGATGATGGTTCTGGATTTAGGGACTTCACTTTGTTGATTATGCTTGCATATGTGGTACATCTCTGTTGAAAATAAGTTACTGATATGTATATACATATATGTGTTGATCATATAGATGCATGTGTGTGTGAAAGCTGAAAGCAAGAATGTGTTAAATGATTGCTAATGATAGTCACATAAAATCTGATGCATAATAGGCTTAACAAACTACATGATAACAAAGGATAAGCCACAACGCCAAGTTGACCCTGGACCTACATACATGTTTAATAGTGTGGAAAGCACCACATAAATAACTTATTACACAACTTGTTACGTGTCATGACCGAGCTATGAGAGGCTGGATTACTTGAAAAATAGTGGGTTATGAAACCCGGTATATTAATATGAATATTATATGGAAGATCCTCTGGGTAGTGGGGTTTATATTCGCTTATATGTCATTTGTGCCAAGTTACACGTTGTGTTGCATGGCAAACAATGCATTAATGATAAGGGGAGTTTTCCCCTAGAACCAATTCAGTCATCAGCTTTGCCTGAATTTTCTTTAGCCTGGCACTTTTAACAAGTTGGATACTTGTTGTTGGCATTGTAGGGTGGTTGCCAAGGCACCTGAAGGCTCCGTGTAGTGCCATAGAGTTGCTTGCATGCTCGACACAAGGTCTAATATCGTCGATGTGTGGTGGGAGACATAGGAACCTCTTAGGAGTTTGCACCAAGCCCATGGTAGGTAAGCCATGCAAGAGCGCCTATGCCACCTTAGGTGCCATTCCCTCCTAGTGGGAAGGAAAGACTCGCGAGCCAGGAACCCATTGGAAAATATATCACCCAAAATCAGGAGGGATAATGTCATAGACAACCCTAAGCAACCAAGGACATCGTCATGAAATTGTGAAGCACATCCGGGAGTCTATCATATTCATGAAATTGAGCCATAGTTGGCAAGACTGGCTCAAGGAAGCCTGTGCGGCGATAGAGCAGGTAGTTTGGGAGGTTGCAGAGCTCTCTGTCTAAGACACTGTGTGATGTAGAGTCGAGATCCCTTGACCGAGTCATGGCAGAAATGAGGAGGAAGCCCTTGTTGCAGTATAGAGGAGTGAGGCCATGAACTTACAAGAAAGTTGCGGGCTAACCTTATCCTTTGGTTAGTCAAAACCCTAGTCAATGGAGGGTTCTGATTGGTTGAACCAGATTCCCCCTCATGTGATTGGTCAGAATGACAGGGCATAAAATTTGTAGATCTGGAAGGTCGAAGCCCTAGAGCGATGTGAGAATGAGTTTTTAAAGGGCTCCAAGTTCGAGGGTTCCCGTTTACTAAGTAAAACCAAGTGCAAACCTAGTTGTTGAGGAATCCCTCGTTATCCTTAAATCGGACAGATGACGACTCATCGTTAGAGTGGAAATGACATCAACATGATGTCTTGAAGGACACGTGGCAAGCAGTTTGGGACTTTTGGGTACCCAAGGGAGCTGCACACAGTGACACTTGTGTTGATCAGTGGTTGTCATTGATGTCAACCCAAGCAACATAAGGGACTACCCTGATATTGTAAGGGCATTTTGACTTGACAAAATACTCTATTTTGAGTCAAGGATCTTCTAGATGGATTCTACTCATCAAGATGTTTTCGTTGATATATGGCATGCCAAGTAATTTTTCACAGTTTGAGAGATATTTTGTTATGCTCTTAACCTGCAAGACGATACCAGAATACCAAATATGCGAAGAAATATACCCAGAACATAGAATAGTGAGAAATAACAACAAGTATTTTATGATTCAGAAAGCAATGTTCACTTGCCTCTTTGAGGGGGCAACCTCCAATAGAGCAAAGCTCGATTACAAAATAAGACATGATGCTCCTCATAGGGAGTCTCTATCCTTTATATAGGATTCATACATGCAATACCATGGGGCAATACCATGGTTCTTATTAATACCATCTATCTAATACCATGGCCCATTTGCAACTAACTGTGGTCCCATCATTAAATGCGGGTTAACCACTTACAATTATTAATATGGGTTTTATTGACTCTTTACTTAACTATAACTATGACTCGATCCTATTACATAAATAAGGGGGTTAGGGTGGCACCCTAACATTCCCTCCCCCATAAGAATAGCCTTGTCCTCAAGGTTGAAGTTGTGGAAACTGCTGAAGAATAGTGGCTGGTTCCTAGGTTTCATCTTCTGGAGAGGTGTCTTTCCACTTGACGAGGACTTCCTTGATCATGCAGCCACGCAAGTGCCGTTCTCGTGTGTCCTGGACCTGTTCAGGTTGGAGCCAGATTGACCCTTCTTCATCTAGTTCAGGTAGACTGGTTTGAATTATGCAATTGTTCCCAATCACTTTCTTGAGGCATGAGACATGGAAAACTGGATGGATTTTTGTAGTGGGTGGCAAATCTAGCTTGTAGGAAACTTCTCCAATGCGCTAAAGTACTTGATACAGTCCATAGAATTTTGGTGATAGTTTCTGACAACCCTTGTCTTTGAGTGATGTTTTCTTATATGGTTGTAGCCTCAAAAATACCTGATCCCCTTCTTGAAATTAGCATTCTAAGCAATGTTGATCTCCCTGTTGCTTCATGCGGTTTTGACCTTGATGAAGATTCTCTTGAAGATGGGCCACCATGGTTGTGCGGTTCTGTAGGAGTTGATCCACTGCTTGTACGTTCGAGCACCCCTTGATATATGAAGTAGGGGAAGCAGGGAGTTGGCCATAAACTGCTTCATATGGAGTCATTTTGGTGGTGGCATGATAGTTGGTGTTATACCACCATTCAGCTAGAGTTAACCACTGTACCCAGAGATGTTGCTTTTATGAAGTGAAACACCTAAGGTAGGTTTCCAGACATTTGTTGACTGCTTCAGTTTGACCTATCAGTTTTTGGATGATAGGACGTACTGAGTTGTAGTTGGGTACCTTGTAGCCGGAAGAGTTCTTACCAAAATTTACTCGTGAAGACCGGGTCATGATCAGACACAATGGAAGTGGGCATGCCATGCAATTTGAAGATCTGATCCATGGAAGATTGAGTGACAAAAGTCAGTGTAAAAGGGTGGGGTAGGGCGCAAAAATGAGCATACTTAGAAAGTCTATCCACAACCACCATGATGACTAACTTGTTTCCTGACTTTGGAAGACCTGTAATGAAATCCATAGAAGCCTCCATCCATATTGATGTCGGGATGGCCAATGGTTGTAATGTGCCTGGTGCTTTGATTGTTTCTCCTTTGTGGCGCTGACAAATGTTGCATTTAGCTACAAAAGTAAGAATGTTATTTTTCATGCCTATCCAAAAAAATGATCTTCGAGTGCGAGCATACATCTTCTGAAAGCTTGAATTTCCTACATTGGGAGATGAGTGCAACTCCACCAAAATGCAGCTTTTGAGGGTGGATGTTGGTGATATGACAACTCTGTCCTTGTAGCGAAGAATCTCATCCTGCCACGAGTAGCCCTTTGTGGAATTTGGATCCGCCTCCAATTAAGTAATGAGTTGGGAGAGCCAGGGATGTGAAAACCATTCCTTGCGAGCCTCTTCAATCCATTTTGGAATGGGAAGGGAAATTGCGAGCAGGTTACTTTCCTCCTCAGGTTGACGAGATAATGCATCTGCTACAATATTTTCACGCCATTTTTGTAAATTATCTCATAATCATATCCCAACATTTTGGCGAGCCATTTATTTTGTTGTGGTGAGGATAGGCGTTGCTCAAAAAAATATTTAAGGCTTTGATGGTCCGTGTGGATTTGGAAACATCACCCAAATTTCACCACCAAGGGTTGCCCCCCACAGGCTCAAAGAACTACCCAAACACTTAAGGTTCAAAGGGTGTCACCTGCAAAAATGGAAAAAAGAATAAAGTAAGGATTATGTTACTACTGTGATGAAAAATACTCCCTCGGGCATAAATGCAAGGAGCCCAAATTCTTTCAAATTGATGCTACTGATCACAGTTCAGTGGAGGAAGCCCCACAACTTGAGGAAATAGAGGAGGAAGAAGAGGACAACCAGCAGGACAATGTACCTGAAGAACTAGTTATTTCACTGCATGCTTTGGCAAGGATTTCTTCACCTCAAACTCTCAAAATTAGAGGTTTTATTAAGCATCGCCCAGTAGTAGTCTTGATTGATAGTGGAATTACACATAATTTTATCCATCAAAGAGTCACGGAAGTAGTGCATTGTGTTGTATGAGCAGTTTCTAACTTCCAGGTCCAAATTGCTGATGGGGGAACAATGAAATGTGAAGGCCGTTGTGAAAATGTCGAACTTCAAATGGGGGATTATCAGTTAAAGACCCACATGTTTGCCATACACATGGGGGGATGCGACATTGTCCTAGGTTCTGAATGGCTTCGCACACTTGGCCCAATCACAATTGAATTCCAAGAGTTATATATGAGCTTTAAGCAGTACAACCACACACATACCCTCCGCGGACTCTAGGCATGAGCTCCCTCTATCATCAGCTCACATCGGATGGAAAAATTGTTAAAAAAGGGCCACCATGAATTTATAACTCAATTTAATGCCATCTAGGCCTTCGAACCCAATTCCCTTCAGATTCATCCTGAGATGCAACAAATCTTAAATAACCATCTGCCAGTCTTTGACAAGCCTCATGAGCTTCCACCCTCGAGAGGGGAACATGATCATAGCATCAATTTGGTCCCAGGGGCCCAACCACCAAATGTGCGCGCATATTGATATCCGTTCACCCAAAAGAATGAAATAGAAAAAATAAACAAGGAACTTTTGGAAGCCAGCATCATTCATCCCAGCATTAGTCCTTATTCATCACCAGTGGTCATGGTGCTCAAGAAAGATGGGGAATGGGATATGTGTCCAGACTTCAGGGCCCTTAATAAGTTGATATTCAAAGATAAATTTCCCATCTTGGTTGTTGATGATTTGTTGGATGAACTAAATGGGGCTCAATTCTTCACTAAGCTTGATCTTCACTCGGGCTACCACCAAATTCGCATGAAAGAAGTTGAAATTCCAAAGACTTCTTTCTGAACTCATGAAGGCCATTGTGAGTTCCTAGTCATGCCATTCAGTCTTTGTAATGCCCCATCTACTTTTCAGAGCCTTATGAACCACCTGCTCAAACCATATCTCAGAAAATTTGTCCTTGTTTTCTTTGATGACATCCTCATCTACAGTCACAATTGGATCACACATCTTTAGCATGTCTTGTTATGCTCTTAACCTGCAAGATGATACCAGAATACCAAATATGTGAATAAATATACCCAGAACATAGAACAATGAGAAATAACAACAAGTATTTTATTATTTAGAAAGCAATGTTCACTTGCCTCTTCGAGGGGGCAACCTCCAATAGAGCAGGGCTCGATTACAAAATAAGACATGATTCTCCTCGAAGGGAGTCTCTATCCTTTATATAGGATTCATACATGCAATACCATGGGGAAATACCATGGTTCTTATTAATTCCAACTATCTAATACCATGGCCCATTTGCAACTAACTGTGGTCTCGTCATGAAATGCGGGTTAACCACTTACAATTATTAATATGGGCTTTATTGACTCTTTACTTAACTATAACTATGACTCGATCCTATTACATAAATAAGGGGGTTAGGGTGGGACCCTAACAAATGTTACAGAAAGATGACGACCTTTGGTTTTCTGTGTATCGGTTTTAGGTCCTAAGGTCAAAATAGTGACACATGGCACTTCGTACAAGTTTTCTCTACTAAACTAGTCTATAATCAAGCCATCATGGAATATTTCACATAACTCTTCCTTGGAGAATCCAATATTGATCAGACTTGTGGGGTTGGAAAGACAACTTTGAGGGCTACTACAAGACATAATTTCAGACCTTGAAGATCCAAAATTACAGAGATACAATAGATTCAATATCAAGCTCCTACAAAGTGAAACAATGTGTGTAGTTTTTTTAAAATTTTGCATAAGTTTGGTTTGAAAAATTAGTTTGATGAAATTCAAAGGGAATAGTGAAGCATAATTATCATTAATTGATGCCTCGAGGAAATAAATTAAAAACACCTTGTAAGAAACCTAAATTTTCTAGCATGACTCATGAAGAAGATGAAGAAATGCAACATGATATATCAAAATTACGAGACCAAGTGCAACAAAATTCACTCTTACAAAAAGTAACAGAAGTTAAGATGGATGGTTCGAAGAAATGCGTGGAAGCTTAAATGGATGGCATGGAAGCTATGATGGATGGTTTAAAGAAAGACATGGAAGCTAATATGGATGGTTTAAAGAAAGGCATGGAAGCTAAGTTGAATGACGTGGTAGCTAAGATGGATGGTATAAAAGAAAAACTTAAAGGCAACATGGATGATTTGAAGATAGATTTGACAAAGTTGCTACAAAAAATTCTTACTAATGGCGAAAGGGTAGTAAAGGAAACTCATGATGGGAACAAAAGAAATGTTAATCATGATTTGATAGACTCAAACATTGGATTGAAGACCCACCATGTTCCAAAGATCGATATGAGGAAGTTTGATGGAAAGGATCTTGTAACATGGATACTACAGATGGAGAAAGATTTCGATCTCCATAAAGTGAAAAACATACGAAAGGTACGCATTGCAACTTTATATTTGGAACCAAATCAGTTTGTATGGTATTGATGGATTTGCTCTTATAAACAAATTGTCACTTGGGCAATTTTTATGGAAGTAATGATAGCACATTATGATGATACAAATAGCAACACCTTTTTTAGGCAATTGATAAATCTCAAACAAAAGGGTTTAATGATGGAGCACATTGAGGATTTCGAAAAATTGAATATAAGGGTAAACGATATTCCAGAGGAGCATAGGATTGATTTGTTCATAGGGACTTTAAAGGATAGCATACAACATGATGTTCGCCTTTGGGAACCTAATTCATTGAAGAAGGCATTCATGTTGGAAAGAAAAATGGAAAGCAAAATTATGGTACCAAGGAAGCCTACCACTCACAATTATAAATATGGAAGTATTGTTTCCCCTAGATTTCCACAACCTACAAGGTTGATACCACAACAATTGGAAGAAAAAAGAGAAAAAGGGATTTTTTATAGTTGTGATAGAAAATACACTAAAGGTCATAAGTGTGCTGAGAAGAAATTATTTTACATAGATTATGAAGACGAGGAAGAAAAGGAACAAGAAACATCAAAATATGAGGATATACACCAGGAAAAAACTCTAGAGAAAGAAGAAATGAATCCGACCATATCTTGTAATGCATTGTCGAGAATTACCACTCCTCAAACTATCAAGATACAAAGACATATCAAGAACAAAAAGGTAATACTGTTGATTGATTCAGGCGGTTCCAATAATTTTATTCATTGTAGGATAGCCAAGGAATTGAATTGCTTCACATATCCAACACCAGAGTGTCAAGTGATGGTTGCAAGAAAGTGTACGAACCATAAATTTCTCTAGAAAGTTCCATAATATCAAGCTATCCATGGGAGAATATGTATTGAATATTCCAATTCTTTCCATTCCATTGGGTGGTGCTGATGTTGTACTAGGAGTCCAATGGATACAATCCTAGGGTACAATAACTTTTAGTTTTCAAGAAAATTTCACAATTTTTTTCGGAAGGAAAGGAAGTTGAACTAAGGGGTATCGCAGGGAAATCGGGAAAGATAATTAGATCTAATTGAATGAAAAAGCTTCTAAAGAAAAAAAAATGAGGTGTAATTGCACAATTATGTTTGGTAGAGGTTCCCACATTGAAATCATCTATTTCTCTAGATCTCCAAAAAGTCTTGGACAATCATTCCAAGGTATTTGGGACTCCCAAAGAACTGCCACCTATTCATGATCATGATCATGCTATTCATTCGATTCCAGGAAGTGTTCCTCCAAACATTAGGCCTTATAGATATCCCTATGCCCAAAAGAGTGAAATTGAATGTATGGTTGTAGAAATGCTAGAGGTTGGTATAATTCAACCTAGTCAAAGTTGTTTCTCTGCTCCAGTAGTGTTGGCGCACAAGAAGAATGGATCATGGCGCATGTGTTTGGATTATAGGGAGCTCAACAAGCCCATTATTAAATATAAATTTCCCATTCCTGTCATTGATGAATTATTGGATGAATTACATGGTTCAATTTACTTCACTAAGTTGGATCTTCATTAAAGATATCATCAAATCAGAATGGAGATTGAAGACATCCCAAAAACAACATTTAGAACTCATGAGGGTCATTATGAATTTTTGGTCATGCCTTTTGGCCTTACCAATGTACCTTGTACATTTCAAGGTTTGATGAATTCCATTTTCAAACCCTTCTTTAGAAAATTTGTGTTATTATTTTTTGATGATATACTTATCTACAACAAGTCTTGGAAGGATCATGTTCAACATGTTGGCAGGGTGCTCAAACTATTGGAGGAGAAACAATTATATGCAAAAGTCTCCAAATGTTTCTTTGGAGTAAAAGAGGTGGAATATTTGGGTCATATTGTATCTCATGAAGGTGTTAAGGTAGACCCTAGAAAAAGTAAATCCATTAATGAATGGAAAATCCCCACATCCATAAAGCATTTGCAAGGATTTCTTAGGTTGATAGGGTATTATCGCAAGTTTGTTAAGAATTATGGGAGAATAGCAACACCTATAACAACACTATTGAAGAAAGATGCATTTTCATGGACTCGAGAAGCAACGAAGGCCTTTGAACATCTTCAAGAGGCAATTTGCCAAGCACTGGTCTTAGGTACACCAGACTTCACACAAACCTTTATTGTGGAATGTGATGCCTAAAGAAACGGAATTTATTATGTTTTGCTGCAAGAAGAAAGACCCATTGCTTTCGAAAGTCATCCAATCAAAGGAAAGTATTTACACAAAGCTATTTACGAGAATGAAATGTTAGCAATACTACATGCACATAAGAAATGATGACCCTACCTAATGGGAAGACACTTCAAGGTAAAAACGGATCATGATAGTCTTAAATAGTTTTTAGAACAAAGGTTATCTCAGAAGAGCAGAAAAAATGGGTCACAGAGATGTTGGGTTATGACTTTGAAATCATCTACAAAAAAGGGAAGAAAAATGTTGTGGCAGATGCACTCTCAAGAAAGGTTGAGGATGTGGAAGCATTGCTTTGTGCCATTTCTATTATCTAATAAGACTGGATAAATGAATCAAGGGATGAATGGAAGAATGACAAACAAGTGTGGGAACTCATTCAAAAGATACAACAATATCCCAGTGCATCTGATATATTTAGTTGGACAAATGATTCGTTATGGTACAAAGATTACTTATACCTATGTAAGAATTCCCAAATGAAACAAAATATTTTTATGGAATAGCACACCTCTCCCTTAGGAGGGCACTCATGATTTTTAAAAACTTACCACAGGGTTAAGAAGGAAACTTTTTTGGATGACCTTAAATCAGATACTCAAAAGTTTGTGGCAGAATGTTTGATTTTCCAAAAAAATAAAGTTGAAACAATTAAGACCCCAAGTCTATTACAACCTTTATCCATTCCAAGCGAACATTGGGAGGAGGTTTCAATGTATTTTATCACAAGTTTACCCAAGTCCGAAGGAAAGAGTGTCATCATGGTGGTAGTTGACAGACTTACCAAGTATGCAAACTTTTGTGCATTATCTCATCCATTTAAAGGCAATACAGTTTCTACTGCATTTATGGAAATAATTCAAAAACTACATGGAAACCCAAAGATTATTGTAAGCGATAGAGATCCCATTTTCATTGGAAATTTTTGGACAAAATTATTTTCCTGTGTTGGTACTTAGTTAGCTCTTAGCTCATCTTATCATCCTCAATCTGATGGGAAAACTAAGGTAATAAACAAATTTTTGGAATGATATCTTTGTTGCTTTTTATTTGATAAACAAAAATAATGGATCAAATGGTTTCCTTTAGCTGAATGGTGGTATAGCATTTCCTTCCATACTGAAACAAAAATGACCCCATTTATGGCTCTTTATGGATATCATCCACCTTCCATCACATCATATTTAAGAGAAATTTCCAAGTTTCAAGCAGTGTAAGATCAAATCAAGCATTGACAACAAGTTCTCAAACTCTTAAAGGGTAACCTCACTTTGGCGTAGAATAGAATGAAACAATAGGTAGATCAACATCACAACGAAAGAAGTTTTGATGTAGGTGACTGGGTATTCCTACGGCTAAAACCATATAAAAAAATGTCTCTCAAGCAAGTTAAGAAGGATAATAAATTATCACCAAAGTATTATGGTCCATACAAGGTGTTGCAAAAGATTGGTACTATATCATACAAATTGGAGCTTCCAGCAGCTTCCTGAGTGCACCTAATTTTCCATGTGTCATGCTTAAAGAAGGTTATAGGTGACAAGCTCTGTTAGGCCCCTATACTACTAGTGTAACCCCTTATTGTTATTAGTACAACTCCCTTATTATATTGTTGTACCCATGTAGTCCCCATATTGTTATTATTGTGCCCCATAGAAGCCCCTTATTGTTATTGTTGTGCCTTTACATTATTATTGTTATGTCGGCTCTGATTATATTATGACCCCATAGACTCCTATATATAGAAAGGAGGTCTTGTCATTTGTATCAGGCAAGAATTGTTCATTTGTGTAATGTAAAGGAGGTTGCCCCCTCGAAGAGGCTGAATTCTAAGGCGTTGATCTATCTTTTCTATCTTTCTGTGAGCTGGTTTCATAACAAATTAGTTGGGTCGAGTCCTATTAAAAGTTTAGGAGGGATAAATCACATTTATATACATGTGCTTTACATATTGCAGGCCAAGGGGATTTATAAAATTATATGTAAATCAATCCAAACTTGGAGTCAAGCTCCTAAATTCTTAACAGAACCACCGCAGTGAAGACTTGGACTAAGTCCCAAACTGTACATATATGTGACAAGTGCTAAGGGAGGATTCCCTCAGAAAACCACCAGATTCAAGCATATGCATATAGAGTGAGTGATATGAAATTGGAGGATAACTTCTCCTTCCTAAAAAATGATCGTTCTTTGACGCTTTGCAAGGAAAAATGGGTCTTATGACAAAACAAGTTTTCAAAGGTCTCTTCAAGGACTATGAGTTAGTTTTTCATTCAAACTTAAAACATAAGCAACATATCATCATTTAACTCATACAAACATTCATTAAGAGCAACAACAAAGAATTTGGTGACAAAGTTCACCCCTCCTGGGCTACATCTCCGAGCCTGCCAACATAGCTAGACCACTCCATATATTCAGTACATAAAGTTTGCTTATAAAACAAGTGGCTAGTTTCCCCTTCAAGGAAATGTTCTCCTGCAAAAAACTCTTAATATAAAGAACATGACAACCTGCAATTAGTCATGAAACCATCAACAATAAAAGGTGTCTCCTGCAAAGATCCAGTACTCCATTCGAAAATGAGCATACAAGTACTTCGATTCCACATTGAGGTATAAAAAGAAAGCTTTCCTCATCAAGACATAGTGAGAAAAGACAAAATGAGTTGCACCCTACAAGTCATAGTTGTTGCAGTAAACTTCTAAAGGTAATGAAACCCCTACAAGGCCTTTTCCATCTCAAACACCTTCAAGAACTACTCAAAAACATTGATTGATCCATACACCCATGGATTTGAACCTACAAAAAGTTTCTTCAAATGTGCTCCAATAAGAAAATGAAGGTCACCATTGGATCCAGAATGTTCAAAAACCCCTATTTGGACTCTTATTGAGCTCCAAAAGGCCAAAACCTCAACAAATTATGGCTCTAAAAAGCTCTTAAAAATCCTCCTCTGTTATCCGTCCTATAAATTGGATAAACTGTTTAACAGAGCTACAAATCCGCCCTATTTTCCATTGTGGAGGCGACAAATTCACCCATCAAATGTTCGATTTGTTAGACTGTTAAAACATCCAATAACCCTTATGCGGAAAATTTTGGTCACATGCCCCATAAGGCTGAGCATCGGGGCCAACCGCCTGCCCCCACCTGCCTAGGCTCCTTTACCGTCGAGTTGTTGGCCATATTGGCATGATGTGGTCGGGGGTCGGGGCTAACCACCTGTCCCTATCGCCGGAGCACCTTTTGTCACACACCAAGGTTCTATGCACTCTATATTACCAGGACCCGAGGTTTGTCTCCTCTCCCTTCACCAGTTGCACTGTGTCGCATTCTCATGCAGGTCCTTGTGACCGGGGGCGAGAGATAGTCCCAAGCCCCTCTCCTAATGATGCTACACTTCACCTCCACCTGAGATCTTGTGGAGTCTTTGTGACTAGGGGTTGGGCTGGCCCCTGAGCCCCAAACTCCTTTTGCATCATGGTTTGGTTGTATGAATTGCAGGTGACCGGGGGTCGGGGCTGACCTCCTGAGCCCTCCTCTAAAAAGGTGCCTAACTAAAATTTAAATGGAGTCGTTTCCATATAATGTTAAGAACCACTGTGAGGGTGCAATGGTAAGGCGTTGGACTTGATCGATGCAGGTCAAGTGTTTGAACTCAGATGAGGATTTCCGACCCTTACCAACATTTTAACTAGCCACAACATGCCACGTGGCAGCGTTTGGTTGGGCCACGTGGCATACCCTCATTGGACCACCACATAAAAATTCAACCAATCAGATCGAGCCAACTCACCCAGTATGAGGATGCCACTTGGCAGACCCTCATTGGTTCATACCTACCTAGTCAACTTGATGATGTCAGCAGTATCCCTGCCTAGTGAGCAACCCAGTCAGCAAACCTGCTAATTTTTAAGTTGTTGCCTGAAAACTTTAGAATGTCATAACTTTGTCATATGACATCAGATTGAGGTGAAACAAGTGTCGTTGGAATCATAATGATGAACACTTCAACTTGACACTAGTTTCGAAGGATTTGATACACTTTCATTTTTGAGCTAAATTTTGATCACCGGATCTATGAGCAGGAGCCAAGCCTTAGTACTCATAGTGCTCGGGCGCTAAACCACAACAAATTATAGACAATAGAACCACCATGATTGAGTTCTGAGGGTAGAAAGGCCCAAGTTATTCACCTTTTACTTAAGTTACGGGGCTAGCAGTTTCGAGAATAGAAGGGTCGGGGAACCAAAGCTTGGTAGGGCAAGTGACTAGGTGCCATAACCAAGTGCGTAAGCATGGGATACATGGGTCGTCAATGGATGAGAATCCATAGCCATTGGATGACCCCAAAGATTTGGAACCTTGGAGGTTTTAAGTGTAGCATCAAGGGAAACTCTTGGGACCAAATTTTAGAGGTGATGTGTTAGTGGGGCCTGTTGAATGCCAAAACAACGAAGCTAACCCCCGATCAAATAATATGTGAAACCCCTCAATGGGATCCACAATTACTTGGAGTCTGATGTGGAGGATGCGACGAGGGATGACGTTGCCCAACTTTTGGAGTCAGTGACATCACCTGGAACCTAGAGATTTCAGATGCAGGGTATAGTAGAAAGCCTGAGATTTAAGTCCCAGGGTGACATATCGTGAGGGACCTTGTCATGCGGAAAGAGTTATTTTTGCTGACAAAACTAACCTCCTTAGGAGCCTAAGACTCTCTAGTGACAAACAAGACAATTAAGAGCAATCCTTCTCTAAACATACATTATTCTATGAGAAACCAAGTGTTTTTCGATCCTACCTCAAGTCCAACGCTTGTTGCAGCAATCCAGCCTCATTGATCCAGATGAGCTCCTCCTTCACTTTGAAACCTGCATACACTAACAATCAAACGATTACATAACACCTGAATATTCCATAAAAACAAAGCATATTCAACATATAGACCAAGGAGTATATGAAACAATTCATTAACAACAAATCATTGAGAAGAATGGACTTATTTGTATTAAGGAAACAAAAAAGAAACCATTACAACCTGAGCCTTGGTGTTGTGCAAGTTCCTCCCAGGGTCCAGCAAGAGTTTTCCTCTACTTTGACAAGCTCACCCACTTCCAAATGAAACAAGAAAGGATGGTAATCTCTCCTCACAAGTTTACATTGGAAGTCCTAATTCCAGCAGCATCTACCCTTTGGAATGTTCGGCTTTCAACCTCCCTCCTCTGGCCCAAGGCCTGTATTTATAGTGTTCTAGAGGAAGTTATTCAGTTCCAACATCAATGGGATACTCCCTCTTTGGATGGGGTAGCTCCTCTCTTGATGGGATAAGTTCCTCTATCATAGGGATGCATGAACCATCTGGAGGCGCTCAATACACGTCAAACACTCTTCTAGAAAGCTCTAGAAGTGACACAAGTAACTTTTTTAAGATGAAACTTGCGCCTTTTGACCTTTACAGGAGTACGCACCCATCCCTTGACTTATAGAGCGTACAAGTACGCAGGTACATGGTGTGTTTTGGAGTGCGTAACGAGGAGGTAGAGAAAACTGCGTACAGAGATAAAATGTTTTTAAGTGAATTTACTCTTTTTGAAGTTTGAATGAAGAGAGAGGTATGGAGGTTGACAAGGAGGATAATATGACTATTGATGGAGCCATATTAACTGCAGATAGTCATGGTGACAATTTTTAGTGTAACAGATTGCCCCCTAAAGTACGAAGCCTGTAATAGATAAGGGTTTTTTATCATCTAGGAAGGGTGAAGTACTTTATCATTTCAAGGATTATCTCGTGGAGAGCCTGGTCAGAACCTGCAATTTTCAACACAAAATACATGTATAAAATTATATCATCGCTGAGGTAGGCATTCCCATACTCAGATCAAAACTTTAACTAACAGACTAACTACTCTGATACAAGAATGATTTCATAATACATCACAATCATAGACTCGTGTAGACACAGTATGGACGTAGCCATCTGTTTATGATTGGTCTACAATATAATGAATACAAAACTCCTCACAGCCTGGATGGTGGAAACTAGATCCAGGTCTTCATCTCTACTTCCCGAATTGGTACGATTCTAGCCATGTGAATAAATGAGTCGATGTCGAACATGGTAGAAACCACTTGATTACCAGTCAATGATGTAAACTGTTAACAAGCGTGAGAGAGACCACTAGTAATGTTAATGGTTCTCAAAGTACCCAGCACAATCCATGAGATGTGAATGAATGAGTCGGTGTCGAACATTTCATGGAATCCTTCGATCGCAAGTCAATGATGAAAACTAACGTCGAAGGCGAGAAACCTGCCAGTGATGCATGCAGACCTCAAGGTACTGACGATTTCTAAGTCAACTCTCTAGATAATGTGCTGATGTCGGTAGAAAGCGACCCGTCGCAGGCAAGCCCGCAACACGAAATCATAGTTCAAGTTGAAGAAATGTTGTAAGGACTGACTCAAGGATGATAAAATGGATGATAGGTATTTTGCAGTTGAATGTTTTGTTTACAGACCTCTTGAACACATAACGACACAACAGATGGATTGGTGACGAATGACTCAAAGTTAATACCCGGAACCCAGCTAAAGAATTTCAATGTGGTTTGATCAACTGTGAGGTAAAGGATTTCCCAACCCAGGTGAATAAAAAGTGTCATGTTCAAGAGTGGTAGCAAGGTTTTTCTGAGACAAAAGGATATCAAATAGGCTCATTCTTCTCTCTTTTTCCCCCACCATTTCTGGCAAGTACCTTTTTATTTTTTACAAGCTTGAGGAGGATAACATATGCTTGATTATAAGCTCATCCTTCGGATGAGTCCAACTTAGTTTTGATTCAAACCCTAAGAAGGAGTGTTCTGTTCCTGTTTGTAATAGAACAGGTCCTTTACTGTGAAATTTTAACGAGTCCAGTATAGGAGAAACTCGGCGTTTTCCATATTTAGAGAGTCTGAAAAACTTAGAAGACTCCAGATTGAACTTTTTCGTAAATTTGTGTCTCCTAAGCCCGAAAAAGTATAAAAATAATACCTAGGAGAACCGCTTGATCTTGCGACCAAGGATATTTTCATAGTTAGTGTCTTTGACCTGAAAAGTAAAAAGCGATCAAAGACACGTCGTTTTATTTCCAATATCGAATTTGAAACGACAAAAATCCGGCAACCTTTTCCTGTTTTTACGGTCAGAAAAGGGCTATAAGGGGACCGTCTTTTAATTCCGTTTTAACGAGTGTAAAAGAAACGCTCGGCAATCTTTTCAGTTTTTAGGAGTCAGAAAAGGGCTTAAAAGATGACTCTGATGTTTGATTCGTGAAAAATGACAAGTTTCCCTGAAAATCCCCTTGTCCTGCACAAAAACGACACATTACTCATACCTATCTAAGATAGGCAAAAATAAATTAAAACGACCTTCCATGGTGAAAAATAAACAAATTTAATATTTATTCATCCAAAAAACCTATAAAAACACCTTTTACCATGTCATTTTTACCATTTTACTGTTGAGGGAGAAAAAAGGGCTTTTGGCAAGAAACTTCCGTGGACATTGCGGAAAATTCGACCATTGGAATCGAGCGCCGTCTCTTTCAGGTATTCTACAACATCCTCCTCTTCATTTTCATCTATTTAGAATTTTAATTTTAGCCCTTATTTGATTTTTTGGGGGCTTTGGGGTTTTGGGATGCGCTCCTCAGGGTACGCAGGTAGCCCATGGGTAACCTGCGTACCCCGACATTTTCCTTAAAGGAAAAAGGCTCAGGGTACGCAACCTACCTTCAGACCAGGTGCGTACCCATGCTCTGTTTCTGAAGGTGGGGTTCGTACCCCACGCAAAGCGCATTT
This sequence comes from Pinus taeda, assembly GCA_000404065.3. NCBI lineage: Eukaryota > Viridiplantae > Streptophyta > Pinopsida > Pinales > Pinaceae > Pinus > Pinus taeda. Next base: position 56,181 of record APFE031733026.1, read on the forward strand.
TAAAACCCCAACCTTCAAATTAAACCATAAATTTTTGATTTCATGGCTTCTAATGCTTATTTCTTGGTGTGTAGATTTCCCACCATGCTTGATTGGCGTGAAAGAGAGCACAAAGATGTTGATTTGGCCACGCTAAATCACCAACCTACCATCAATGCACTAAGAGCATGCGGCTTGTCAAATACTGGGTCATACCCAGCATGAGGGCCCAGGTGCCATTTCTAGAGTGGCTGGTTGAGAGATGGAACATCCAGGATCAATGCTTCTACATCGGAGACCACCAGCTCGAGATAGAGGCCTCCGACATATACTTTCTCACTGGTTTGCACAACAGAGGCGAACACCTATCTCTATTCAGGACTAGGCCGGGTGGCCAATCCCTTGCTAGCCTCCAGCTAGAATGGTGCAACAACCAGAACCAGGAGAAGGGGATAGAAATCAAATTCATATCCCGGCCTAAACTTATGGTGATAGAATTCACAGTTACCAGACTCTGCGGCGCAGCCGCTTTACACATGGCCACCGGATCCCAGATGCGGATGGCGATAGACTGCTACCAAGGCACCATTTTCAACTAGTGCGATGCTATACTGGCCAACATGAAGGGCCAGTTGACTAGGGCAAAGACGGACAATCAAAGACCTTTGGATATGGGGCTTTGGTCGTAAGCTTCACCTTAGAGAGAGTTCCTATGTTGATCCCACAGCAGCTCACAGTTGCGGTTAGGCCTCCTCGAGAGCCGAAGATGACGAGATGGGTTGCGGTCATGGCCCGGCATCCAAACGAGGGAGAGAAGTCGTCGATTTCCCGAGGTTACTTTCACTGGTTGAAAACCAAGTCTTCGCTATTCAGGATTTTCCGTATGCCAGAATGGATTTTCGAGGAGACCCGGACATGGTTCTTCCACAGAGAGAACAATGGGACGACAAAGGTATATTCACTTTTCACAGTGTTTTTACCCATATTTTTGTATTTAAACATCGTTTCAAAACTGACAGTAAAATTTTCAAAATGCAGACGTAGGCCCACGGCGTCCAGCCAATCTCCGGCCTTTCGAGAAAAGACACCCAGTTGCACCGCTACCGGCCCCACAGGACACAGCTGCAGAGACGCTAGCCAAGTTGGAGCAGGACCTAGAGCGTCTAATGGCAGATATACCAGAGACAACCATAGATGATATTCCTATCAGGCTTCAGCGTTATGTCATCATGGTCCCTGGACCTTTTAGGAGGTTCTTATGTAGGGTAGCCCGTGCAGTGGTGTCGTATAGGGAGCACCACCAGTAATTGGATGGTCGCTTTGTAGACACATGTAACATTTTGGTTTTTTGTACTTATCATTTTTGCCGATCATAAGGTGTTTTTCAACCTATGATCGAGGACGATGTATATTTTTTGACACACTCTAACTATATATATATCATTTTACCGGCTTATCTTATTAAACATGTGTGATGAAATGTTTTTTAAATTTACAATTATCTCAAATGTCTGTCTAATACTCGAGAAGCAATTGCATCTGCTAATGTATTTAGAGACCTTGGAATATGCTGATATTCAATGTAATCAAACTCACGTTCCAAGAGAAGCACTCTCAAAAACAATCTTAATAACACAGGATTTCTAATGGCATAAAAACGATTAAGCTGTAATACAACAAGTTCCGAATCCAACCTCACAATCAAACTCCGGATCCCGAATGAAATAGATTCAGACAATAACTCAATCACTGCACTGTATTCCGCAATGTTGTTTGTTGTTTGACCGAGGCTTACCCCATGCATGGAAACTAACTCGTCAGAGGGTGAATAGATAACCAAAGCTGCGGAAGAGATATTCCGTGTATTACGACAAGCGCCATCAGCAAATCTAATGTATGTTTGGAGAGGCATCGACATCTGAAATATCAAGAGTAAAACCAAGATAAGCCAGAATAATGATGAAAAAACACACTCTCTAAGCTAAGCACACCGTCTAGACTAA